>WWET01000888.1:126697-144068 GCA_011038615.1 Limnodynastes dumerilii | reverse complement strand
GGACCTGATTCACACTTAAGAATCTTCTTAAAATAAGAACTTAAAGTCACTCCTGGGCTAAACCATGTTGATTGCAGGGGAGTCATATTTCATCTGTTGCAAACAGTACTAGTGTTGAGAGGTGATATTTCCCAGCCCAAGTCTAAATAACAGCGTAAAAGTAAAGCTGGTCAGTATCTGTATGCAGTAAGTAATTCAAAGATATATCCCTGCATGCAAAGAACACAATTAAATTAATTTCCCCTGAAATCAACATGGTTTTGCTGAGGAGTGACTTTAAGTTCTTATTTTAAGAAGATTCTTAAGTGTGAATCAGGTCCTTAATTTCAAGCTCCTTCTTAAGTCTGGATCCAGCCCAATTTGTGTATAATTGGGCAACAGTAACTGGCACATGGATGAGACAGAGGGACACCCTCTGAAATCAACATGGTTATGCCCAAGAGTAACTTTCCTCTCTTATTTTTCATCTCTGAATCTGGTCCCCCATGTTTAAGTATTTTTCTTAGACCTCTTTTTAAAATGCACTTATTATAATAAATATTTATCTTAAACTATAGTCTATATAGTAGCCGCCATATTTAATGGTACAGTTTTGTGATTAAAGTGTACTCCTAACTAGCTCTTTCCTCCATTAATCCTCTTTACAATATCCTTACACAATAAGGCTAAATATCTACGGTCATCCATAAAAGGGCAAACACAAGGAAAAACTAGGTAACGCAACTAACAAGTTGATAGCACGCGTTTCGCCTTGACAAAGCACCTTTACATTGAAACGCACTGCGAAGTCTTATTATCATAATTACTTTTAGACAGGCAAATTGAGACCATACCTGGACACTTTCTTCTCCAGTCCGTGCATGAATACTGAGGCCCCTGGAAGTAGCCCCAGAGGATAGGGTCCCTGAAACAGATCCAGATACACCGAGGCAGACGATTGGCTGTCAGGTTGTGTCAGGATCACTTTGAGTGAAACCCCAGGTGGCAGGAAGATGTCTGAGAGGAAAGGCGGGTGTCAGTGTCCTGCCAGGTCTATCGATACAGAATAAGAGCCAAGCTTACCGGGAACGCGTGTTCTGGAGGGTGAAATACGTGTGATTTGCGTGTAGCACATGGAACGAGAAGACACCACTCCGGTCACTGATAGCAGAGAGCTACGGGGTCTGAAAGGAACACGCTACATGTTACTGACATGCCAGTCATGTCACATACCTAAGTCATAGTCATGTGAGGACTACTGACCTGTCCTTCAAAGCTTCTTCTATGGAATGACCCTCAGATTGGCATGAAGGCAGCCCAGTGGTCTGAACATACATGACAGAGAGGTCAGCGTGTGACAATGAGACATGCAACTCGGTAAAACAGTTGTATTACCTCTGAATCTTCCAGGGTCCAGGCACTGTGGATATTCAGGCACTGAGGAATGCAAGACGTTTTTGAAGAACTGAGATCAAATATCCCAGAGTCCTGCAGGGAGACACAGACAGAAGGGAGTTATAAGTCTGCCCCTCCCCCTGCAGGGTGACACAGACAGAAGGGAGCTATGAGTCTGTCTGCCCCTCCCCCTGCAGGATAACACAGACAGAAGGGAGCTATGCGTCTGCCCCTCCCCCTGCAGGGACAGTAGGAGGTGGGCATGACTGGAAGTAGTATCTCACCATCTCTCCGGTTGCGGTGATACGATACAGCCTATCGGGTTGAAGGAAATGAAACCACCGTAGTGAGGTGGACGAGAACCTCAGGACAACCTGTGGAAAGGGGCAGGAATTAGTAGGATGCTGATGCTAAGAGGGACAAGAGGACAGCAGGAGCCCTTACCTTGGAACCATGTTTAGAACCCTCATTGCCAACTACCATTTCTGGCTCCCTGTCCCCTTCTTTAAAAGTCATCTGCTGGGCGTCCACCCAGGAAGCCCTGGCCTGGAACTGAAGCCCCTTATCCTGTCCTGGAATAATCAATCTGCCCTCCAGGCTCTCGACCAGTAGATGGCGCTGTGCCCAAGATCCTTCCAGCCGTGGTAACTTACTGGATGGAGGCATTTTGGACTCTGGGACATGGCAGAAAGGGCAGCTGATAGGGGAGTGGAGAACTCTCACATCCTGGGTCACGAAAACAGCGTACGTCCTAAGGGGAAGACGTGAGAGGAGGAATGGAAATCGGTTAGCGAAACGCGTTACAAACTAAACCCTTGTTATAGAATGAAAAGTATGGGTTACATGTTGCGTGGCTCCTTGTCTTTCTCTCGGTCCTGGAAGCTCTCCCTCACCAGCTGATAGTGACGCACCTCTAGGACGCAGCCTAGGAGAAAGAGTAAACATCATATCATCAACAAGATGGTTGGCCACGGTACAGGGAGGCGAGAGGCAGCTAGCGTGTGCAGTGCAGGGTAGGCGCACAGGGAAGATGTATGCGTAATGGGAGTTGGCAGAGACCACATGATGCGGTGACAGAAATTTTCAATACTTGATAGGATGACAGGAGAGGGGGCGGGATGGTACTGTCTCTGGGGACAGGAACGGGTTATATTCTCTGTGAAGTGAACAGGACAGGAGTAGACATTGTCTACGGTCAAAGGAAAGTCCAAGAGTGTATAGGATGTCAGTAGAAAGGACTGTCCTGTCTACAAGGTGTGTAAAATACCAGCTGGGGTGATGAAGCAGCGACAGTTCTGAGCAGGATGACGAGCGCGCTTAGAATAGATGAACGTGAGGTTGGCCGACACTACATGAGGAACAGTCATCAGAAAGACATTCTCCAAACATACCTAGCCAGGCGATGGGGGGCCGCGGTAGGATCAGGCAGGTGAGACTAGACGACTGGTCCTTTAATTGGAGGGAACCCGTGGAGGAGGCAAGAAGAACGCCAAGGAGAACCTGCGGTGAAGATCAGTGGGTTACAAAGCTTCCATGTAACACTACAGACACCTCTTTGGAACCCATCAAATGTCCAGACATTGACCGATGTTAGACGACATATCCCCAGGTACTCACATGTGGAGTGGACAGGTCTTCTGACCGCTGTAAATAATGGCACCAGTAAAGGCTATGATTGGACTCTGCTCCCTGGAGACACTGGGCATCGGAGATTAATGAGGGTATAAGAGAGAGATGAGGGAGACACCAGGGAGGAGAGAGGGGGGTGTACTGAGAAAGAGAGCAAAAAACAAAGTGGCGTCATTATACCATGGAAGCTATTTCTTTCACCCCCTCTTGTAATGGTCATTTTTATCCACGCGTTTCTCACCTCCCGAAGGGGACAGTTGTGAGACTCTGCTAGCATCTCCTCCTGCACGTCCCTCTCACACCTCCTATCTGGCAAGGAGGAGAGGACAGGGTACAATAAATCCTCTGTAACACCCCGGGGGCCGGAACCTGGGGGTTGTTTGAGGCATCGCTGTCGGATAAGATGAGGGCTCAGCCTAAAAAAGCCAGAGAAAGGGGTCTTTACAGCGTTCTCCTTCATCTATGGCAGGCCTGGCCAACCTTTGGCTCTCTGAGTGTTGTGAAAATCGTAGCGCCCTGCTCTGCCAGCTATTGACGAAACGCGTCTGTTCCGCTCTTATTGCTGAGTTCCAGCATTCTGTCAGGTATCAACTATATTTAGGCAAAGCATGCTTGGATTTGTAGTTTCCCAACACCTGAAAAGCCACAATTAGGCCAGGCCTGATCTACAGAGCTCTACAGTCTCCTCTACACTTTATTGTTTTGTTTATTCAAGGTAATTTCCTCTGATTTGCCCTGCCATGATCCTTACTTCTCCTGCAGTTTCTCCACCATGCTGCACACCCACAGGTACTCTGGTAGCCTCAGCCGGTAGCGGAAGAGGAGGTGCAGGTGAACACTACCAGCTCTGGAAAAAGTAGAACATGGGGTGGCGAAACGCGATAATTCACAGACTCTGACCCTGCTCCTCAGGCAGCACGAGACCACCAGAGTGGGAAAGAGAGGGCTGGGAGACTGCTGGAGGTGAGCCTCACAAACCTAAGAAACAAGAATGTGAGAGACTGACCCTGGCGCCGACCACCATCTTGATCCTGGTGCCCACCACCATGTCTCACCTCCACTCTCGCTCCCTCTCTCAGTCCTCTCCCTCTGTTACGGAGCTGTGTGAACGCCGTGCACAGAAGCACCGATCCGTCCAGCACGTACAGGCCGGCGCGAGCATCCCGGACACAGGTTATTATGCCCTAAGGAAGAGGAAGACATGAGAGGGGGCGATAATAAGGAGGAAGGAGAAATACATTACAACATCTAACTATATGATGAGATTTGGAAAGTGTTATGGTGCTATACTGTGGATGAAATATTTGTAAGGTACTTGTACAGAGGCGTATATTATTATTATTATAGCTCAGTATGAGAGGTGGTTGCCACTGAGAAAGGCATATTTGCGACACTGATACAGCAGTCCATGTCCAAAATAGTTGTAATACATAAAATCTCCTATTGGCAATGGCTGTTCTGTGGAATGGCCCTATTTCAACAATTACCCATTCCCAATAGCAGGTAGGTTAGGCAGCGGGACGTAAAGGGTTAAGGTTAGGCAGCCAGAAGTTGAAGGTCTGGGTTTGGCTATGGGACAGGGAGGGTTAAGGTTAGGCTGCCAGAAGGGGAAGGTCAGGGTTAGGAAGCGGAACGTAAAGGGTTAAGGTTAGGCTGCTAGAAGTTGAAGGTCTGGGTTAGCCTGCGGGACCGGAAGGGTTAAGGTTAGGCTGCTAGAAGTTGAAGGTTAGGGTTAGGGTTAGGCTACGGGACAGAGAGGGTTAAGGTTAGGCTGCCAGAAGGGGAAGGTCAGGGTTAAGCTGTGGGAGAGGGAGGGTTAAGGTTAGGTTGCCAGAAATGGGAGGTCATGACCTGTGGTTGGTACAAATGTTTTGGCGTAAACTGAGCATATTCCCGTCTTCGTCCTCTTAACTCCCATAATGCACCCTTCAGAGAGCAAGCTATTGGACTGCGACTTACACTCAGATCCAGATCGCACGCTACATTTCTGAGCGTATGCACAGGAAAGGAAGGCTGATATATGCCATGCCATCAGACGTATGTTCAACTCTGGATGCTATGGAATATGTTTGCAGTTAAAAAACTGAGGTTGTGGTTTATAGCTAGACACAGAAGAGTGACTCCTACAGGCAGTGAGTAGGTGCTACACAAAGAAAAAAAATTGGAGTATGACAGGCTTTGGCAAGATGTGATTTGTCAGATGTTTTGTAACCCTAAATATTTACCGGCAGGTTCTGGGAACTGGAAAAATATTTTAGTGATACATTATGGACAATAACCACACTCACCTGGTAGGTCAGAGTCTTGGATTCCTTCTGCTGCCTCTCCCTCACTCTCTCTTGGTGGCGGCCAGGGGGGATTTCTTCCAGATTGAGAGCTTCTTCCGAACTGGAGACTATCAGCTCTTCTGAACTCTGCTCTAGAGGGGTGGAGAAAGGGCAAGAGAGTGGAGGGCGGAAGAGGAGGTGGGAAGAGGAGGTCACAGCCAAAACCCTCAGAGAGGAGCCATGTAAGGAAGACACCAAGAGGGACGTGACCTCATACGTGTCACCTACATGAAGGGCATGGTACCAGCATAGTTTGGATGGAACCTGCAAAATGTAATAACAAAGACGATAAGATGGCAGCTGTGAGTCTGCCCTCCCCCTTCAGGGTGACACTGTGACACACTTACCTGTACGATGACAGGAACAGACTTTTTGGAATCTTTAAGGAGGAAGGAAAAGAACATTTTGTGTCGAATCTCAACAAGTGAAGTGACAGAAGACAACTGACCAGTTACTGAGATGGGGAATCCTTGGGGGTGGGACCTAGGAGAAGAGGCACAGTAACCACACAACAAAAACACTGGATGGAAGAAAAAGAGATGGAGATGGGAAAGGTGAACACAGGAAGAACTGCAGGGAGGATGAGAGGTTGAAACAAAGCAAAAAGGATTGCAGGAATCGGGCATGAAGATATAGGTCAAGAGCATTAAGAGAAGCTAGGTTCCGCAGGTATTGGGAAAGAATGTATGGGCCGAGGGCATTGGGAAAAAAGATATGGGTCGAGGGTACTGGGAAAGAAGCTAGGGGCCACAGCTATTGGGAGAGAAGGTACGGGCTGAGGGTATTGGAATCTAGGCCAGGCTTGTATTGGAAAAGAAAGGAGGTTCCGCGGGTATTGGGAAAGAACATAGGGGGGATACTGGGACATAGGAAGGAACTAAGAGCTTGTCTGCAGAGGCTGAAAGGCCAGTGGGTAGCAAGAGGTGCTGGTAGGGACATAGACGGGATAATGAAGAACACAGATTCTGTGGACATAGAGAAGAGATCTAGTGGATTTGGGAGGATACATTGGGTCAGAGAATGAAGCGGAGAACACTGCGTCTTCCGTTACCTGTTCCTCAGAAGCAGAGAAGCAGACTCCGGTGTTATGGCTTCAGCGAGGGCAACCCCGGCCACTTCCTGTCTGACCATTCCTGGGGTGACTGGGATAGGGGGTGACAGCACCTCCACATAGCCCCCTCCAGGTGTGGGGATATAAGACCAGCATGGTAGAAGAACCAGGGATCCCAGCAAGGACAGATCAAAATGGGTCATCTGCAGGAAGAGATGATCGTGATCACATCTCGCGCTAACGCACTATGGCGTTTCCCACATTATAGCAACCGGGGGATCCGGACATGCTGCAAAGGTCTGAAACCCGTAGAGATAGGACCTCAGGGCGAACATTGGTGTTGTAGCCGATTGGCTGTTTGGTGGCCATTGCGTGTACCCTACAGACACGGTCTCTTACCTCGCACGCTACACAGCCGCTGCCATCTCTGACATACAGGTTCCCATCATGCACTGTGCTTCCTCCGCCCGCACGGTCACACAGGTATCCAACCAGCAGGAGGCGGGCCCTGGGCAGGATGGCATCTGCAGCCTTCTCCGTCCTTGCCAGTCCTTCCTCACTCCATTGATGGAACTGATCTGTGTCCCAGCCCAAAAGCGAGACGCAGGGGGAGAGCTGGAGGGTGAGGAGCTGGGATATTGAGGTGAAACTGGCCGAGAGAACACACACAATATTATTCCTGCACCTTTAGGAATAATTACCCCCATCCTGCACCTCTAGGAATAATTACCCCATCCTGCACCTCTAGGAATAATTACCCCATCCTGCACCTCTAGGAATAATTACCTCCATCCTGCACCTCTAGGAATAATTACCCCATCCTGCACCTCTAGGAATAATTACCCCATCCTGCACCTCTAGGAATAATTACCCCATCCTGCACCTCTAGGAATAATTACCTCCATCCTGCACCTCTAGGAATAATACCCCCATCCTGCACCTCTAGGAATAATTACCCCCATCCTGCACCTCTAGGAACAATTACCCCATCCTGCACCTCTAGGAATAATTACCCCATCCTGCACCTCTAGGAATAATTACCCCATCCTGCACCTCTAGGAATAATTATCCCCATCCTGCACCTCTAGGAATAATTACCCCCATCCTGCACCTCTAGGGATATTTACCCCTCATATACCTCTAGGACTAAAGTCACCACTCATATACCTCTAGAACTAATTATGCCCCTTATAAACCTCTAGGACTAATATCACCCATCTTGCACCTCTAGGACTAATGTCACACATCCTGCACCTCTGGGACTGCTGTCACCCATCAAACACCTCTAGGACTAATGTCACCCCATATATACCTCTAGGACTAAGGTCACCCCTCACACACCTCTAGGGATGATTGTAACAAATCCTGCACCTCTAGGTCTAATGTCACACAACCTGTACCTCTAGGACTAATGTCACACAACCTGCACATCTAGGACTAATGCCACACATCTGCACCTCTGGGACTGCTGTCACCCATCTTGTACCTCTAGGACTGCTGTCACATCCTGCACTTCTAGGACTAATGTCACCTATCCTGCACCTCTAGGACTAATGTCACTCATGTTGCACCTCTAGGACGAATGTCACCCATCTTGCACCTCTAGAACTGAGGGCACTGGGCCATCATACCTGTAGCTGAGAGGTAGTTGAGGGCAGAGGGTCTGGAGGCACCTGATGACGTCATGACAGACTTCTGGGGCCCTCTCCCCCCGGCTCTGGTCACACAGGTTCTCCAGGACATGTCTGTGAGCAGCCTGCAGCCAGACACTGGCCTGTGAAACAATAGAAAGCGATCAAGACCCGGGGCCACCGACCCTCACCCTGCACACCCGTCCTGACACCTACCTGAGGCCCCGGGGTCTCCATGGCAACGAGACACCCAACTTTCTACAAGTCCATGCTGACCACTTTCACGAAGTGCTGGCAATACACGGAAATAAAGCAAGCGGCCGGCATCACTTACTGGCGGAAGTGACTGCGCCTTACACACGGGAGACATCTGGTGGTTAAAAGGGTAAATTGCAGTCTGTTATCCCTCAGCATTCTCCGCATCATATAGAGATGCAATGATTCGGGAGACATCTGGTGGTTAAGAGGGTGAATTGCAGCCTGTAATTCTCTAACGCACTAAGCACCTTAATGCTATCGGCTGGGAAAAGTGACACGAGAGATGGTGGTTAAGAGGGTGAATTGCTGCCTGTTATCCGGTAGCGTTCTATGCACCTTAGACAGTACCTGCTGCCAGCTGGGAAAACATACACAGGAGACATCTGGTGGTGGAGAGCGTAAATTACAGCCTTTTGTCCTCCTAACGCTCTAAGCACCTCATACAGTACATGTTTTCGGCTGGGAAAAGTGACACAGGAGACATCTGGTGGTTAAGAAGGTGAATTGCAGCCTTTTATCCCCTAAAGCTCTATGCACATTATAGTGTACATGCTGCCGGCTGGGAAAGGGGAATGCGCTAATTAATGACCCTTTATTCAGTGATCTGTCAATAAAGGCAAAACCACCACAGTTTCTGTACGTCCTAAGCTGTACAAAGTTTAAAAGAGGACCCTCTCACACATCTCCCAGTGGTAGCGTGGCCGAGCGGTCTAAGGCGCTGGATTAAGGCTCCAGTCTCTTCGGGGGCGTGGGTTCGAATCCCACCGCTGCCAAGGTTTCTTTTTCGGGTTTCCTATTTACTGAAGTTTGAATATTATTTAATAAACAAATAAATAAAAGTGTTAGGGAGAACTATAGGGGTTAAATCCAGTCCATGCCCCACGTATTTCAACAGTCACATGTCATAGTCTAATAATAATGGCAATTCTAGCAACGGACACTATTGAAGACACTATTGCAAGAAAAAAAATCATTAATGTTACGGAAAAAAAATATATATGAACATGTCACATATACAGTATCTAGAAAACTTTATTCTTATACATAATGTGCAGTAGAAGACAAATACTTTTATGTAATGTATGCGGAAAAACAATTGGACAAAAGCAGGGCTCGTCCGGGATTTGAACCCGGGACCTCTCGCACCCAAAGCGAGAATCATACCCCTAGACCAACGAGCCAGACTGATTGAGCATACGGCTGTGCATTAAAAGAACTTTCAAACGTATACTGTACAGCATGACTTTTCATTAGAGTTCTGTCTGCACCTGTATGGCTTACTGGGAATACTACCCCTGCACCTCTAGGACTTACTGGATACCCCACTACACCTCTAGGACTTACTGGGAATACTCCCCCTGCACCTCTAGGACTTACTGGACACTCCCCCTGCACCTCTAGGACTTACTGGGAATACTCCTCCTGCACCTCTAGGACTGTTACTGGGTATATACACCCTGCACCTCTAGGGCTGTTACTAGGAATATTTCCCCTACTACTCTAAGATTTACTGGGAATATACCACCACTAGAACTGTTACTGGGAATACTCATCCTGCACCGCTAGAGCCATTTCTGAGAATGATCACCTCACACCTCTAGGACTGTTACTGGGCAGGGCCGCTGCTAGCATGTCTGGTGGAACCCTGAAAAAAATAAATTTGCGCCCTTCTCTTTTGTAAATAATTTGATAACCCAGAATAACATTGTTGTGCCCCCTTCATGCTCATACTACTTTGCCCCCATTCTTGCTGACACTGCTTGTGCCCATCATGTGTCTCCAGCCTCCCCTTTTGCCCTTATTCCCAAACCCTGAATCAGCACCAAGGTTTATTGCTTTAAATATAACACAGGTATTTTAAGGAATTGGTGCTACTACACTAAAGTGGCCACACACTAGAGAGATTATCGCTCCCAGCATGTGGTGGCCGATATTCGGGACGATTTTCCCCAAGGGAAAGGTCACGATATCGGCACCACACACAGCAGAGGCGGTGAGTGATAATTTATGAACGAGACCGTGCAGCTAGACTATTTGTTGGCTGCACTCTCAATCTGATTGGCTGAGACTCCTGTCAATATGAAAGGTGAGACTCATCAATGATGAGTCATGAAATTGACGAATCACACTAATGGCCAGAGCAGACCCAGGGACACATGGCAATAACCGTGTTTTTTCCGGATCAGCGATGTGAAAGTAGCTGATCCAGATCTGCTCAACAGGTTTTTTTTAAGGGCAAAACCATGCTGCTCCGGTATAGACCCATTTTTATTCTAAATGCTTGTACTATTTAATTGAAAAGGGGTATTACTGATGTACTTTAGTTAGTGTCACGTTCAAGGAGTTTTTGGGATCGGTTCCGGGTTTCATGGATGAAGACAACAGTGTTGGGTTAAAAAGAAATTGAGCAGGTTTAATAATAGATGGGTGCATACAGAAGTAACGATGATTAATAGTCCCAGATGAGGTAATAGTGCAAGTCCAGACAATAGTTCGCCAGGAGACACACTGTCAAACAAGTTCCAAGTCCAGACAGGAGTACCGACGGGCCAGGGTAATTAAGAGAATCCGTGTGGTAGGAGGTGGAGTTGAGGATAGCCGTTGTAGCAGTGATGAAGGAGGTGGATGTCAGAGTTGGAGACGTATCGAAACGATACGCAGATTACGTACAATAGCTACTACGCATGCGCAGTAGCTACTGTTTATTGAACTACGTCCGTCTATGGAAGACGGACGTAGTTCTGGATCCGGCCCAATGTCCCCTATGGACACATCTCTAACCTGTGCTATCAGAAAGTAGTCAATCCTAGACAGTGACCCGTGCGCCGTTGAAAGGTGCGTATAGAATTTTTCCGTCGGATTTAGCAGCCACCACGGATCTGTCACAAGGTGCATGGATTTAAGGCCTTGTAGATATTGCCATTGGGCTGACCTAGGTTGTCTGCCTGATGGGGATTTATCCATAGTGGGAGCAACGACAGAATTCAGGTCCCCCCCAGTATAAGATTAGAAGTTTCCCTCTGCATTAAATATTGTGAGAGTGTCTTAAAGAACCCAGAGATAGATCCATTTAGAGCATATACATTTAGTAACGTGTATTTGGTGTGATTAATCTCGATATCTAATAGGATATATCTCCCTTCTGGATCCTTTATTTGATCTGTTATTTGATAGTGTAATCCCCTTTTAAGCACTATTGCTACTCCCCTCGAATTGCTTCGACACGGGGCGGAAAAGCATTCACCAATCTATCTATCCTTGAGAGTAGATTCTTTTCCCCCATTCAAGTGCGTTTCCTTGAGGAACGCTATATCAGCTTCTGATTTTTTAAGGAAATTAGCTACTTTTTTCCTTTTTATTGGTGTATTCAACCCTCCCACATTCCATGAAATGAGTTTAAAGCACAGGGGGCCTGATCCAGACCTACGCCCGCGAGCGATCGTACGCCGGTCGGGAGCGTAAAACCGGTGCGAAAAAACGCACTGCGCATTTGCAGTATGACAACTTCCGGTCGTCCGAAGGACATGAGCGAGCGTATTTTGAGCGTATTTTTCGCACAAGGGGCGTGCGTTTTGTACGACGATAGTCTGGACGCTCGAGTTACTACACAGAGGCGGGGATAGCCATTTAAATTGTACAGTATGGGCGTGCTAAGCCCCGGACGACCAGCGTATCGGTCCGAAAATTCGTACGGACGCTGGAAAAAGTTAGGGTAGGGTTCAACCGCCGTATGTAGGTACAAAGTTTATACGCCCAGGCGATCATACGCTGCGCTCGCGGGCGTAGGTCTGGATCAGGCCCAGGGTGTGGACATTTGTATAATGTGTTTGTGTGTGGTGCATATTTTTAACCTACCCCTTCAGGTGGCATGGAGACATGGCTGGTCACGATTGTTGATGTAGTCCCTCTGTCCCGGCCCTCAGAGGTGACTCCTATGAAGTGGATTACCTTACGACTTGTGATAACAAAATTGTATATTAATATCGTACAAAGCTCTTCCATGGCAATTACCCCTTTTCTAATTTTCTCTACCAAATTATAAACTTTTAGCTCTGCATAATTATGTACGAGCCAAAGGCAAATTCTTAAACCATTATAATAACACCAACAAACAATAGTGCTATTTTCAATATCAGCATAACTTTAACCAACAGTATTAGCCTCATTTCTGTAAATGCAATTTTAATGTTAGTGTAGAGCGGTGCCTACCCGCTGCTGACACTGGGGCTGCAGTTCCCGGTGAGCCGCGGCAGTTTCCTCCCTGGCGGACCATGGTGAATCTGCAAGGATTTACTGTGGACCAATGGGGAGGCAACATTTCAGGTCACGTGGACGCAGCCGCTGTCCAATCAGAGACAGCAGCTGCGGTCCAATCACCGGGAGGTGCGGCGAGCCAATCAGAGCTCGCCACGTCATTGGCTCCGGCCCCGCCAAGCGGCATAAAAGCCGCTGCGGCCAGAGCGGAAGAGGAAGAACCGGAGAAGGCGACAGAAGCCCCGCGGCCGCAGGGAGAAGACCCGCGGGCAGAAGCTGAAGACAGCGCACCCAGCCCCTGCGCCCCAGCACCCAGCCCCTAGGCAACGAGCAGACAGCGCACCCAGCCCCTGCGCCCCAGCCCTTAGCCCCTAGGCAACGAGCAGGCAGCGCAACCAGCCCCTGTGCCCCTACCACAGCCCCTAGGCAACGAGCAGGCAACACACCCAGCCCCTGCACCCCCTACCTCAGCCCCATACCTCAGCCCTGCGCCCCATGCCTCAGTCCCTGTGCCCCTGGGTGTGCCCAGTGTCTCAGCTGTCAGTGTCCCTGTTGCCCTAGTTTGTGGGTGGAGCCTGCGCACACCTGTACTTGAGAGCGTTACCCTGCTGTCCCAGCCCCATTCACTCCCTGGCGCATACCCACCATCCTGACGGGAATACGAGTCTGGCAAATAAGGGTTATTTATAGTTAACTGTTACCTTTGGGTTGAAGTGGTTGTTTCCGCTGTGTAGCTTAGTTCTGTTGTTGTGATCCATACTTCTTGTTAAGAAAAGAGTTGGTAAGTTCAGGGGTTAGACCCCTAGGTATAGGCCGGCAGTAGGCCGGATTAGGGTACTGTTATTTTTAGGCCAGGCTGTACTCATTCCAGTTGCAGGTGTGGTGGTGTAGGAGGTCGGTGGTTGCTGATAGTTCAGGTGAGTTTCATTCTGAGTTATCCTGCTCGGCCCCCACAAGGTGGGTAAGGTGGACCCTCCCGCTACAGTTGGTGTGGAGAGGACTTCGCTCAGCCCCCGCGTGTCCAGGCCAGAGTAACTCGAGTAACCCTCCAGCCAGGGGTGTGGAGTCACACGCTCCCCCTCAGTGAGGCGCTCGTACATTCCTGAGAGAAACTGTGATTGGCTGCAGTAACATTTGTGTCCATTTCAGGTGACCAAGTTACAAAGAGGAGAGAACCGCCTGGCAAGTCAGAAGGAGTGTTCATCCCACATCCGGCCGGAACGGGTAGGACAACTGAGGGATTGTTTCGGGCGGGTAGAGTATTGTGGGTAAATAGTCGCTGCGTTACATTTTTGGCGTAGTCAGCAGGATGTCGTCGGACGAAGAAGAAATTCGCGTGGGACCTAGTGCTGGAGGACCCGTCGCGGAACCATCCAGCAGTGCGCGGGAAGTGGCGGCCCTACCACTGGGTGCCATTTTGGCTCACATGCCGAAATTCGACAGACGGAACATTGCCCTGACGGACTGGGAAGAGGGGATTCGTGGGACCATTCGCCTGTACCAAGTGAGCCCAACGCTGGAGGCAGAGTTGGCATTACAAGCTCTGGAAGGCGAAGCCAGGAGGACTGTCCTGTTGTGTAGTGCTGCACAGAGTGCAACTCTTAACAACATCTGTCAGGTGTTGCAGGATATCTACGGGGATACGTCCTCGTTGGGTACTCTCAAACAACGTTTTTTTGCACGGACTCAGCGGGAGGGGGAATCAATTCCTCAGTATGCCAACGCTTTGCAGGGAAAGGTGCAGAACCGGAATAGGCGTGCATTGGGAGACCCAGATCGCACCTTGAAGGACCAATTTGTGATGGGGCTATACAACGTTCCCCTGAGACAGGTGCTGAGAGACCGAACCACCACGGACCCGGCTCTGACATTCCATCAGGTCTTGACGGATGCGGTCGCCAGAGACCGAGATGATAATGAGAGATGAGATGATAATTTTGGATCATATGCCCACCAACAAGCGCGGAGAGTGGTAGAGGCACCTACAGCCGAGAAGCAACCGGTGACCGAGTGCATGGAGGGATTGAAGGATGTCTTGGCCTTAATGCGAGAGGACATGGTGCAGCTTCGACTTGAAGTGCAACAGCTGAAGAACGAACGAGCGGCCCCAGAACCTGCTGCACGGCGAGAGTGGGAGACCAGTGGACGCCAGAAACCAGAGCCAAGAAGGGACGGGCCGCGCTGCTGGAATTGTTGACGACCTGGACAGCTTTCCCGAAATTGCCCGGAGAGGGGGCTAAGAGATGGACGTCCTTTAAACTAAATTCCCTCGCAGTTACGGGGCCAACGGCGGGGGAGGGACAGGATGCGCAAGGAGAAATTGTCAGCTCAGTTGATTGGAGAGTGCCCCGTGGCTGTGGCAGAACTGGCCGGAGTGAATCAACGTTGCCTGATAGATACTGGCTCGCAGGTAACAACAATGTCGGAGGAGTGTTTCAAGAGGGACTATCCGCACCTGCGCATGGCAATAGCCCAGTCATGGATGCGGCTCACGGCCGCCAATGATCTTCCAATTCCTCTGGTCGGAGTAGTGTGGATGGAGGTTGTCTACTGTGGTCAGGCACTTGGAAGGAAGGGCATCATCGTGGTGGCTGGTTCGGGATTACAACACGGTCCGGTGATCCTTGGGATGAATGTCCTATGGAGCTTGGATCAAGAACTGTTCAAGCGGAAAGGACCTGGCTACTGGAGAACCTTAGGCGTACAGAGACCCATACAACAGGCACTGCAAAGGGTGACCCGGATGAGAGAGGGAAAGGGCAGCACGGACGTTAGTGGATCGCTGGGGACCATCAGGAACAGTAGACGGAAGCCTCTGGAACTTCCTGCACAACACAAACTGGTCGTTCACCTTGAGATAGGCACTTATAGGAAACTGGAAGGCCTGGAGGTCCTAGTGGAGCCTGTGGACACATCAAAGGAGGAAGCAGAATACCTAGTGGCCAGGACCTTAGGCGTAGTAAGGAAAGGAAAGGTATCGGTGATGCTTTGTAATTTAGGAGACAGTCCACGACGGATCCCAGCTGGGATGATCTTAGCTCAGTTGGTTGCCTTGGAGGAAGACAGCATCAGGGGAAGTGAGGAGTTGATCTTGCGCAATAGTCCAAAGTCTCCTTGGGTGATGGCGGTACGACAAAGAGAGCCAGAGGAGCCCAGTCCCTTGTGGAATGGAAGGGTCATAAGAGAACATATGGATGTGTCCGTGGAGGGGCTTTCTTCAGCGGAAGTGGCCTGGATAGAGGAGATACTCTGGAAACGGCAGCAGGCATTTTCCCGACATGAGGAAGATTTCGGTCTCACCGAGGAATTCCAACATGAAATTCGGACAGGGGACGCTCATCCCATCCGCGAGAGATACCGACAGGTACCACCACGATTGTACCAGGAAGTGAAGATGATGCTACGGCAGATGTTGGACAATCAAGTCATCCAAGAGAACAAGAGCCACTGGGCAGCCCCCATTGTGTTGGTAAAAAAGAAAGACGGGGCCATACGTTTTTGTGTCGACTACCGGCGGCTGAATAGCTGCACAGTGGGGGATGGCAATAGGTAGATATAGGGAATGGCAGTGCTACCTTCACTGCTGCTGCCCAGAAGCTCAAAGGGTAATCTACAAAAACCCTTAACATATGCAATATGGAACAGGGGGATCGAACTTATGGTGCAGCGCTGTGATAAACAGAACTAAGATATTAAAATTAAACACTAGATACAGAACATCAATCATGCAATGAATTCCACAAATAATTCAAATAAAATGGAAGACAATAGTAGATGGTAGGACAATAAATAAATCAATAAACGAAGTCTAACATGTAGTAATGAAATAAAAAAAAATAATACAATCAGCAATTAGATGTCTGAATAATAGATAATTAATAAATAAATAATAATAATAAATAAATAAAAGATG
The DNA here is from genome assembly GCA_011038615.1 of Limnodynastes dumerilii. Classification (NCBI taxonomy): domain Eukaryota; kingdom Metazoa; phylum Chordata; class Amphibia; order Anura; family Limnodynastidae; genus Limnodynastes; species Limnodynastes dumerilii. Next base: position 127,631 of record WWET01000888.1, on the reverse strand, counting down.
GCTCGGCAAATAAAGAAAATAGTGAGACACAGTAAAACGTAATGATGGTGAACCACAATAGAGCACCTATATTAATCAAAATATTAGTCCAAGTCCACAATGGTGTCTAAACTGTTCTTAAAACAAGTCCACAAAGGCAAAGAATTCAGCAATAATAATGAGCAGCCCCTCCTCACATTAAGATGTCCATCTCTTTAAGCCAGATCATCGTAACCTCAAAATAATAATGAAGAGATAAGAAGGTGTCAGAGTATAAATATGAACAATATTTATTGGCTAAAAAACAAATAAATAGGCATAAAGATAAGTCCAAATAATTAAAAAAGTAGAAAGCAAGACCTCCGGCACACGTGCCACACTTTCCTGTGCCTTCTGTAGCTGTCCCGGGCAGCTGATGGTGACGTCAGAAGCTGAAGGAAGCAGTGGTGTGAGTCCGTCTGGGTTGTCAACGTTACCAGTGATGCGTTTCGGGGCCGATGCGGGTCCCTTTCTCAAGCTGAGGTAAGTAAGGAGTGTGAGAGGGGCTGGCTCTCTTAAATCCTAAACGGAGGTGTGTCCTAGTGATTGGCACAATGTGTGCCTTATTCAAATAAGCTGAAGATAAACAATAGAATCTAAAAACGGGGTTGAAAACAGTTTGAAAATGCCCTGGGACTAATAACCAAGGGCTGATTTAAATGGCAATTGGCATACCATGGAAAAATGGCACGCTGTCAGACCAATATACGTCTGTATGACGGGCAGACAAAAACAAGTGAGATATGAATAATGGCACAAGTCAAACACAGTTTGAATTCGCACTGCATAGTAACCAGACCAGAATTAGCACATACACAAAATAGAATAAGCAAATAGATAGACACATAAAAATAAAAAACGCTTCAGAGATAATGGGCCTGATCCTGAGCTACGGCCGCCGACACTAGTACGGCGG
>WWET01000888.1:87429-126391 GCA_011038615.1 Limnodynastes dumerilii | reverse complement strand
TCCTTACGCCGGGCGAAGCTAGGGTAGCCTTCACCCGGCGTAAGGAAGGGGCCATACGCCTGCACAGGGGGAGTGCCAGGGGGGAGTCAGTGATGTAACGCTGAGCGTTAGCACGCTCAGCGCTACATCGTTGATCTGGATCAGGCCCAATGTGTATATCTGATCTACATGGAAGGGAGGTGGATAATGAGTGAATCTACAAAGGTGAAGGATGAGTGTAAATATAGAATGATGAACTGAGGACTGGAAAGAGGTATCTATAATTAATGGGAATATGGAAATTGAAAACAAAATATTAGAACAAATAGAATTAAAATTCTATGATGAAAGCAAGGGTTAATGATCAATAATGACAATAAAAAATGTGATTATTACACATCTTCGTCGCGTGGGGATCAAATCTCCAGGCAGAAAGGAGGAGAAGGTGAGGGGGGAGGGGAAGACAGAGAAAAACCCAAGAGAAGGGGGGGAGCCATGGAAGGCCCCAAAAGCAGAGCTACGGATAGGAGAGTCCCTCACCATTCACAGTATCCAGTATTCCCAGGAGGTCTCCCAACCTGGTACTGACTGGACCTCAGCCAGCTTAACTTCCAAGATCAGACGGGTTTGGGTGTAACCAGGCTTATATGACTCAAATCCAAACTGAGGTCGCCAGGATCTATAGTTCCCACCTCGAAAATGAGCTTCATTTCTGTCTTCGCTAGGTGGGTGGAAATATCCTTCTTCCTCCAATTGTCTTTAAGGAGCTTAATCCCTACGCAAGATTTTAGAAACTTGGGACTACACTGGTGGGTAGTTTGGAAATAAGCGGAGACCGAGTGGGTGAGAACTCCCTTCTTGATATTGTGGAGATGCTCCGCCCATCGAACCTTAAGGGCTCTACTTGTTCTACCCACGTATTGTTTGCCGCATATACATGCCAGAAGATAGATGCATTGGTGAGAGTTGCAGGTAATGAACTCGTTAATCTTAAAATTCCTGCCATTGCTAGTGGAGGTGACCGAGTCTATCTTTTTGGTGGACAGATTGGGACAGTTTTTGCACATGGCACACATGCCACACCGATAAAAACCTTTATTCCTAATAGGGTTCCTCCGAATAGGAGCAGCAAAACTGGATCTGACTAGAAGGTCCTTGATGTTGGGGGCTTTTTTAAAAATAATTTGAGGTTTATCCGTTATGAGAGGGGCTAGATCATGGTCTTGGAATAGGATATTCCAATGTTTATTAAAAATCTTTTTAACCTCCTTGTGATTGTCGGAAAATTGGGTGATAAATGGAATGCCTTTTCTTTCTCTGGACCTAGGCTGGCCAGGGGCAAGAAGAGCATCAAGATCCATATCTAAAACTTCCTCCGCAATGCGGTCAAGTTTCTGAGGATCATACCCTTTATGGCAGAATTGTTCCTTCATCCCTTCTATTTGCTGAGAACACACTTCTCTGTTGGAACAATTCCTTCTGAGACGTTGAAATTGCCCCTTAGGGATGTTGTCCAACCAAGGAAAGAAGTGGTTGCTGGTGGTTGGGATGAAGGAATTGGAGGCGGTGGTTTTGATATAATTTTTAGTATGTATCTGATTGTCTTGAATGTAAATTGTGAGGTCTAAAAAATTGACTTCTAACTCGCTACTGTTGTAGCTGAGGATGATACCCTTATCATAAGTGTTGAGGTATGAACAGAAACGTGATAGTTCCTCATCCGACCCTTTCCAAATAAAGATAATATCGTCGATATACCTCTTCCATAGGGCCAGGTTTTCCTCTGCTGTACTGATGGCGGCTTCTCCTCCCAAACCACCATAAAGATGTTGGCATAGCAGGGGGCAAACCTGGTCCCCATGGCTGTGCCCTGTAATTGTAGATAAAAGAAATCCTTAAAAGGTAAATAATTATTGGTGAGTATGAAGCGGATACCTTCTAATAAAAATTGCTGAAAGTCTGGACTGTACTCTGATTGACTTAAAAATGATTCTACTGCTGTAAGACCTTCTGTGTGTGAAATAATGGTGTATAGTGAGCTAACGTCAGCCGTAACCAACTTGTACCCCGGTTCCCACTTTATTTCTTTCAAGATACGCAATATGTCCCTGGTGTCTTTCAAATAGGATTTTATTTTGGGCATAAAATGTTGTAAATGGTGATCAATGAATGAAGAAAAATTGGAAGTGATAGAATCTGTCCCGGCGACAATGCGTCTGCCGGGGGGATTAGACAGGCTTTTGTGGACTTTGGGTAGGATGTAGAGAACCGGTACCGAGGGTTCTTCATTATATATGTATGTCATTACTTCTCTAGTTATAACTCCCTTATCCAATGATTGGGTCAATAGTTGTTGGAGGCTCACTTGCAACCTATCTGTGGGGTTGGACTTGAGATGTTTATAAGTTGTAGTGTCACTCAGTTGCCGTTCTATTTCTTTTTGATAATCACAGGTGTTTAAAATAACAATACCTCCTCCATTGTCGGCCGGTTTGATTATAATATCATCATTTTTTCTCTTCTCTTTTTTGGTGAGATTCGGGGGTTTATGTCTAGACACCACATTGGACATCTGACCGAGATCCCTTTGGACCAATTTTTCAAAGGTCTCTACGAATGGGCCTTTTTTATGTTTAGGGAAAAAATAGATTTCCCTCTAAAATGTCTGATGGTCTGATTATTAAAATCGTCATCATTGCATGTGGGGGCAGTGGGATCTGGAGAGATGGCTGTGTCTCCTGTGAAAAACTTCTTCAGACAGAGTCGCCTCGTGAATTTCTGGATATCCAAAAATAATTGGAAATCATCGCTGGAATTAGAGGGAGCAAATTTCAGACCCTTGGATAGGACACTATTCTCTTCCTGTGTGAGAGTATAATCACTCAGGTTAAAGATAGTGGCAGTCTCTGTCCTGGGTCCCTCCTCTGACTATATAGTATTGACCTTTCTTAGTCTTTTAAGTTTATTAAGGTTGTCCTTGTAGTGTTTCCTTCTGATCTTTTTGTTACCCCCCCCTTTTTCCCCTATTTCTAGGGTTGGCAAGGGTAGTCACCTGTGGAGGAGGGACATGGGGGATGTTTAAGGAGATCTGGCTCTTCCCTGGTCTCTGTCTAAAAAAGGAGTTCTGCATTCATCCCCCCTTAGAGACTCATATCTATTGTGGAGGGGGATGTGAAAAGAGTCTCTATGCGGGGCTGGTTGGAGAAGATATCTCCTTGGAGTTTTGAACCAGTCATCCTGCCTGTCGTACCACCTATAACCCCCCATTGGCCTTGGTGATTTAAATGGGGTTCTATAGTGGGGGGCACGAGATTCAAATCTATCTTGATAATGATCTCCCCTATAAATGGAATAAGGATGTGGTTCCCTTCTCGGCAGTGATCTTCTTGAATTATGATATTCATCCTTCCTCAGGGGTGATCTCCTTGAGATGGGGTTGTGATGAAACGGGGGTCTTAAGGGAGGTCGTGATTTGAGTTCCTGTCTTCTAGGTGGTAGGTTATGTGGGGGTTTGTACCTCGGCACCAGGGGTGGGGGGAGGAGATTGGATGGAGGGGTGGGATTACTGTTACTAAAAAACTCCACCTCCATAGGGCTCCCTTCATTTTGATCTACCCCGTCCCTAAGGAATTTGTCAAACTTCCGTTTGATAATTTTCTCCTCATTCTTCCTAACCCTATTGTTAATGTTAGACTCAATGGGCCTGATCCAGAGCTACGGCCGCCGTCGCTAGTACGGCGGCCGTAAGTGTTATGCGCATGCGCCGGGCAGATGTTGCCCGGCGTCACTATGGAAACGCCCGATCGTAGATAGTAGCGCCGTAGGGACGCTGGAGGGGACGTCCCCCAGCATCCCTACGCTGAAGTTAGTGTAGGGGGCGAGGGGGGGTGTTAGTGTAGGGGGGCGGGGGGAGGGAGGGTAATGAGGCTGGGAGGGCGGTGTTAACGTACTAACGCCGCCGTCCCAGCGTATCAACTCTCCCTTATGCCGGCTGAAGTTAGGGTAGCCTTCAGCCGGCGTAAGGGAGAGTTAATACGCTCCTACAAGGGGGAGTGTCGGGCCAGAGCAGCGATGTTACGCTGCGCGCTACAGCGCTCAGTGTAACATCGTAGCTCTGGATCAGGCCCGATATCTTTAAATTCTTCTAAATGCGAAAAAGGTGCAAGTTTACCTTGTAAATCCTCTATGTCCCTTTTGGTATGATTAAGGACTGCCCCTCTTTCTTCTATAATCAGTTCCATTAGGGTCAGGGAACATTTTTCTAGAATTAAATTCCATTTATCATGGAAAGACTGATCATTAACCTCAATTGAGGCTACTTTATCTATAATCAGGCCCTTAGGAACTACTTTTTCAGTATGATATTTTTCAAGGCATGCAACCTCCCACCAAATACGGCTTTCCTTTAGGAGTAAGCCCTCTAATCTAGACAGCATCCTTTTAAAATTATTATTATCCTCTCCTCCAATATCTGGAGGTCCATTAAAGATTCCTTGTAATCTAGATTGTCTTTCATTCCTCCATGAAAACATGTTTGAGGAAAAGGATGAGGATACACGGGGTTTCTATACGTATTGTGCAACAGTAGATCAAGCAAACAAAATAAAAAGAATAGCTGAATTAAAAGGATGGCTGAATTTACAAGGGTAACTCAAACTTACACAAAATTGCGTGTAGTAGGGTAAATAGATGTAAAATGAAAAATTATGTGTGAACATAGATCATATATACTGAAATAGGAAAAGCACTACAATGAATGATACAAATAAATATAACTATGATAGAGATAAACGAAAAAAAACTAAAAGCTGCTGCCTACTCCCTATTGTGGTGCACCATCATTACATTTTACTGTGTCTCGCTATTTTCTTTATTTGCCGAGCCATCTTTTATTTATTTATTTATTATTATTTATTTAATAATTATCTATTATTCAGACATCTAATTGCTGATTGTATTATTTTTTAGTATTTCATTACTACATATTAGACTTCGTTTATTGATTTATTTATTGTCCTACCATCTACTATTGTCTTCCATTTTATTTGAATTATTTGTGGAATTCATTGCATGATTGATGTTCTGTATCTAGTGTTTAATTTTAATATCTTAGTTCTGTTTATCACAGCGCTGCACCATAAGTTCGATCCCCCTGTTCCATATTGCACAGTGCGAGATGCTTACCCATTACCCAGGATTGAAGAGCCCTTGGCGGCATTGGGATAATTGAGGCATTTCTCCACGTTGGACCTGGCCAGTGGGTATTGGCAGGTAGCCGTAGCGGAAAAGGACCAGGAGAAGACAGCGTTCGTGACACCCATGGGGCTGTTTGAATTCTGTCGGATGCCTTTTGGACTATCAAATGCCCCAGCCACGTTCCAGCGACTCATGGAAAGGTGTTTAGGGGACCTGAACTTTGAGGCTATCCTCATCTACCTTGATGGCATCATAGTGTTCGCCCCTTCACTGGAGGAACATTTGGAATGGTTGGACAGAGTGCTACAGAGGCTGGAACGGTTTGGTCTGAAGTTGAAACCTAGGAAATGTCACCTCCTCAAGTCAAGTCTGGAGTACTTGGGGCACATTGTATCCCGTGAAGGGGTGAAGCCAACGCCAGAAAAATTGGTGGCCATTTGTGATTGGAAGTCACCCAGCAACGTTACAGAAGTGCGGGGTTTCCTGGGTCTGGCAAGCTACTACCGGAGGTTTGTTCAGGATTTTGCGCAGGTGGCCTGCCCACTTACTGATCTACTCTGAGGACTGTCCACAGAAGTGAAACACTGAGCCATGGCGTGGGGAGACATGCAGGAAGGGGCGTTTGTTCGACTGAAGGAGGCCCTTCTTCGGGCTCCGATACTGGCCTATGCTGATTTCGGTAAACCATTCATCGTCTACACCGATGGTAGCCAAAAGGCTTGGGTGCAGTCTTAACCCAAGTACAGGATGGACAAGAAAAGGTGATAGCCTTTGCCAGCAGGAGCCTACGCGAGTCGGAATGGAATCCCACCAACTACATTGCCTTCAAGCTGAAATTATTGGCGGTTATTATTTGCAGAATACCTCATTGGCACCAAGGTCACCGTAGTGACGGATCACAACCCGTTAGCCCACCTGGATTCGGCCAAACTGGGATCCTTGGAGCAGCGGTGGGTGGACAGATTGTCGGAGTTTGATGTTCAGATCCAGTACCGACCGGGCAAGTTTAATCAGAATGCTGATGCACTCTCCAGATTCCCCACACAAGAGCTCATTGGCCCGGGCGATGAGGAGCGAGAGGCTGAAGAGATTCCGGACCTCATCCGAGTGTTGCCTCCCGAAGCACCACAGCAGGGAACCATCCAGGGACAAGTACATCTGATGCAGTTGCGGGGGCTGGATTTCGAGGGTGGAACAGGAGCAGGACCCCTGCCTGAAGAAGATTTAGGATTGGACCAGGGCCCAACATTGGCCATCTGCTTGGGAGAGGAGTCATTTGTCCCCCCTCGGAAGGAAAATTCGACACCAGCGGGACCAGTTGACAATTCGGGAGGGTTTTCTGTGCAGACGGGCCTACTTGCCACAAGAACTAAGAACGGTGTATCAGTTGGTGATACCGGAGTCGAGGGCCACAGGACTGGCCAAAGGGGCTCATGAGACTGGGGCTCACTTGGGCTCAACAAAAACATACTGGTGGTTACAACGACAGTATTTTCTGCCTGGCCTGCTACATGTCGTGGAAAAAATCTGCGCGGCGTGCCCTCGCTGTGGAGTGACCAAACCCCCGGAACAACAGACCATTCCTCGGATAATCCAGACCAGCCGCCCTTTGGAGCTCCTTATGGTGGATTACGTGTTGATTGGGGACTCAGTCAGTGGGCATCGATACGCTTTAGTGATGACAGATCACTTTACCAAGTTCACAGTTGTGGCCCCGAGCCGGGACCAGTCTGCCAGGAACGCAGCTCAGGCCATTTTGGAGAAATTTATCAGACCCTACGGATGCCCGGAGCGGATCCATTCGGACCAAGGGGCATGCTTCCAAGGGCAACTGATGGGGGGACTCTGCCAACTGTATGGTGTGGCCAAATCACGGACAACACCTTACCACCCTCAAGGAAATGGAGCCTGCAAACTCTTCAACCGCAACTTACTACAAATGTTGAGGACGTTGGAAGTTGAGAAAAGGAAGCGGTGGCCGGAGTATGTACAAGAACTGGTGTGGGCCTACAACCAGCGGGTTCACCAGACCACAGGGTTTGCCCCCTATTTCCTCCTCTTCGGAAGACCCGGAAGAGAGCTGGGGGACTTGACGTTGTGTGTTTCGGCGGAAGAATCGACAAGGACCGAAGCGGACTGGGTGGAGGAACATCGGCAACGACTAGAGACAGTGTGGAGGATCGCAGGAGAGCGAATTGGGGCCCGAGCGGATCGCACTCCAAAACATCAAGATCCCTCTTCATTGGAGGTTGGGCAGCGGGTACTGGTCCAAGTGAAAGCCAGGGGCAGTAAGCTGAGTGAGCGCTGGGAGGTGACGCCTTATGTGATTCTGCGGCGCATCTCCCCGGACAATCCTGTGTATGAGGTAACCCCGGCTGATGGAAATGGGAGGACCCGGGTCCTGCATCGGAATATGCTTCGTCCCTGTATGTTTACAGACCAACCTCAAGAATCAACTGAGGAGGAGGCGGCACAAGTCCCCGCGGTGCCTGTTGACGAGCAATGGACTATTCCGCCTCCCGAAGACTGGATGCAGTCACCAATCTCGGAGGAGCAGGCAGAAGATGGGGCACCTCCACCTCTGTCGCAGGTGGAGTCATCATCTGGGATGGACGTGGCCCCTGGGACGGAGCCGTTGGAAGCCAGAGAGGTCAGGAGATCAGTGAGATCCAATATAGGACAACCAGGACCACGCTACCGAGATCCCGCATTTGTGTGGCCCCAGTTGTTTTTTGTGGGAACCACAAAGGACAAAATGGGGGGGCATGTGGAGCGGTGCCTACCCGCTCCTGACGCCGGGGCTGCAGTGCCCGATGGGCCGCGGCTGTCTCCCCGGCGGACCATGGTGAATCTGCAAGGAATCACCGTGGACCAATGGGGAGGCAGCATTTCAGGTCATGTGGACGCAGCCGCTGTCCAATCAGAGACAGCGGCTGCGGTCCAATCACCGGGAGGCGCGGTGAGCCAATCAGAGCTCGCCGCGTCATTGGCTCCGCCCCATGCCAAGCGGCATAAAAGCCGCTGCGGCCAGAGCGGAGCAGAGTCGTCAAGAGGAAGCCGTCGTGTCAAGACCTGAAGAGGAAGAACTGGAGAAGGCACCATAAAGGGTAAGGCTCGTAAAAAGACATACTGTAAATGCAAGACAAAGCAAATCAATTACAAGCAAGATTCATATATATCACAACCTATGGATGAAGAGGATAAACATGAAGCTCAAAAAGTTGAGTAATGTGAACCTTAGTGTATACCCTATGCACACAGATACGTGGCACAGGGGAACCACCCTCGAGGGGGGTGGGGGTAGGGGAAAGGGGAAAAAGAAAAGAGAAGAAAGAGGAAGGAATAGAAGAGGGGTACCATGATAAACAGGGCCTAAGCCCAAACAGCTCTACCTCTGTCCCGGTAGTGGGGTATTAAAGTAAGAATACCAGGGAGTCCATACGGTCTGATATTTATTTTTATTTTTTCAACATTTTATTTCTTGGAGCAGAAGCAAAAAAGAAAATACATTACAATTTGCACAACAGGATGCACTCACAGTCAGTGGTAGAGGACCTAATATGCATGTTATACAGTAATGACGCCTTGAGCCATGATAATATACAGTCACCATTATGAAATACACAAGAAAAGAGCCATGTTAATGGCAAGCAAATTCCATAGGATAAAAAAAGTGAGTGGTAAGTAGGAGGTGTAGGTAGGAGGCGGCCCCCAGAGTGAGCCACTAACCACTAGGCCCAGACGATCCTCATTCGACCAAGTCTATAGTGATACTTGGGATGGGAGGGTCCCCCAACAGAAACCTAGTTTGGTACCAGGGTGCGTGGCGAAAACATACATGTATTTGTTTCTGAATTTGAGGGGATAGGGTGCGTATATATGCAGACCATAACTTAAACAATTTTGCGACCGATTTTTCCTTCGTCAGGGTAGCCTCCAACCACTCCATTCTAAAATAGTGGAACAGTTTTGCGTGGAACATAGTAAGAGTAGGTGGCTCTGGATGGATCCAGTTCTGCAAAATACATTTTTTGGCAACAGCAGAGAATATAGTTAGTAAGTGCTTATTTTGAAGACTTAATCTAACTTCAGGGTTAAGATATCCTAAAACAGCCCATTCCTCGTTCGCCTCAGGAATGTCTATCCCCAGGGAAATAAGAAAAGACTGGACCAGGTTCCAAAACCTCCTAATATAAGAGCATTCCCACAGGCAATGTACTAGGGTTGCCCCAGGAGCACCACATTTACAACATACATGGGAGTCAGAGGTTCCCATCTCATACCTTCGATTAGGAGATACATAACCCCTATGGTATACACATAACATCATTTCTCTATATGTGCTTGGTTTAAATGTACGGAGAAGACTGGACAATGAGGTTAGTAGGAGCTCTGTAGTAAGATTAGGGAATACTAAAGACCAGTATGACAATCCCCCCTGGGTTCGGTTGTAGTCTAATGTATCAGTGTGTGTGTGTGTGTGTATATGTGTGTGTGTGTGTGTGTGTGTGTGTGTGTGTGTGTGTGTGTGTGTGTGTGTGTGTGTGTGTGTGTGTGATTCAAGAACATCAAAAGACAAGTTTATATAAAGACACTATCAATAGCATTCATTAACAGATTTAAAGAGGATAGACTCCTTCATAACATAGCATATGGAGGATAAAAGTTGTAAACTGACCACTTGTCATGTTAAGAGGTTGATTGCCAGTAAACAAACTGAATAAGTGTAAAAAATGTTTTAAAATAGAATAGCATGTACTCTATCAAGCATGTAAAAATGTCCTACATATTCTGCCATATGTGGGCAATTATTAGCTCCTTTATACAAGATAATTTAAATGATCGGGTTAGTAGTTCAATGAGATACAGTTTTACACACATCGGTTTCTAAAATTAATTTTTATCCTATACAGAGAAGATGCCATAACAATGGAGCATCACATTCCTTGCTAATCAAATAAATGAGCACAACTGATACAGTATGATCTATTTTATACATGGAAAACAAAGGTTCATCCAGTGAAACCAAAAAGGACAATTCTTATCCCCATTGAAAATAAAACATCTACATAAAATGTTCCTAAGTTATCAACTGAACTAAAAGACACTCAAGCCTCATATTAAAAAATAAAGGAACTTTAAATGCATACATTTTATCTTATTACTCTTTCAATGCAATAAAAAACGACCTACTTGAAAGCAGAACTTTGGGATTTTATTAGTCATTTTCATGTAAACATTTAAAATGTCCAAAAAATGAAGCATCTGCTTGATTTATCTAGTGTCTGTTTTATTGAACAATAAACCAGTAATGCATGTTTTAATATATCATTTAGAATGCCAAGGTTGAACTTATAGCATTCATCGTAATCAAGAACAGGAACTACTAGAGAAAACCCACTCCCTCCTACCCTTCTTTCATTTTAAGGGTTATGATATGTAATAAAAACCTTACAATTAAAATTGCATTTAAAAACATTGGCTAGATTACAAGAAATTATGAGCGCTTGTTATAAATTGGATAAGTTATTTGGCTGCAAATGCATTTTAGACAATAAAAGTAGCAAAATGGTTTGATTAAATTAAAAGAAAAAAATTGGGAGGCCTGGAGAATTCTGGTTGTAAAAAGGACATGTCTGTCCATGCTTACAACTTGTCCAGGAATTGGAAGCCCTACTACCAAGCACGTTTGGTAAAACCTACCTACTTTGTTATATATTACATACTTATGGACATTAATAAATTGAATATCTACCGTTAATATACTATGATGGCAATTAAATGTACTTTAAAAATGTATTGAAAACTCAAGACTGACTATTTTCCAGGTTGTAGCTTAAAAACTACAAAAACTGCTAACGGATAATGAATTCTATTCCTGAGTAGTGGTCTGAATACAGGAGATGGCAGTAGACCAGACTTCCTAGAAAAAGCTCAACCCAAGCGCATCTTAATCTTCATTATAGTCAATAACAGAAGTGTTAAGACATGCTAACATTTCAATACTTCCTAGCAAACAATAATCTGAAGAATTAGCCCGTCTTTTTTCGTCTTCTTAGGAATTCTTCTGTGTGATCTTTATGGTCACTGTTTTGGCTTCTGTGTACTCCCTTAGTCCATATTCTCCCCTGAAGAAAATAAATAAAATACATAGTTATGTTAGTAGATTTGAGTGAATTGCTAATCTGCATCATGATTTTCTTATGCTAAAAATGGCATCTACTGCTTGGGAACCACTGGTGTAGATAGATTCCATTTCCCCCCTTCTGTCCTCAAGACTTTCCAACAGCCTATTTCAGATCTTCCTACAGAACAAGGGATATAATGATATACCCTGTGGATCTTTTGAACAGTTCGTAATGAACACTCCTGTGCTCCAGCAAAAAGATCTTGGAAACATGGACTGTTGGGGAGTCTCGAGGACAACATTTTGAAACCACTGATCTAAATAAATGTTCCTGAAAAGGATAAAACAAGACAAAGTGGTCATATTGTACTGCTACTTGCCCTTCTCTATTTAATTGGCATTACTTATTAAACATTCAAATTCTAGTTCCAGTCCAAATGGCAGCATCAGCCACTGGATGAGATTATAGGAGACAGAATGTAGACCACATATCTACAATCCATACCAATTTTCCTTAAACAGTCCTCTTAATTAGCATATTAGTATCTACATAGATTAGCTAACATAGAAGATCTTGGGCTAGAAACGCATTTCCAATCATCAATCTATATCAAGCAATAGGCAACTTATAGCACTCCAGGTGTTGTAAAACTAAAGTTCTGTGTATACTCCAATAGCAAAGCTGATAACTTGCAAAGCATGATGGGACATTTAGAGTGCTACAATTTACTTATACCTGATCTAAAAGACTAAAAATGCAACATATAACTAATGATGAAAAGCTATTGGTAGAGCATTAGGGTTTGTTAGTTTTTTTTTCCGAGTGGAAAGGTACATCTTAAAAAAAAAAACAAAAAAAAACCACACAAACTTTTTATGCAGCGCTTACTTACATTTCCCTGCCATTTCCAGACATCTTGTATCCTCCAAATGGGCTTTGAGCATTTAAAGCATTGTAGCAGTTTACCCTAATTTGAAAAAAAAGGAGTAAGTTAAATATACATTGCATGAAATAGGTTTTTTGCACATTGTAATAAATCATTGTGTACAGTATATACAGAGAAATGCTAAATTGACTGTGCTGTAACATTTAAATAATCACAATAATTCAGAGTGTGTCATTTGGATGATTTCATGTGTAAAACAGCAAAATATACAAGATAAAAGCATGCAAAAAAAAAAAAAATGCATACAAAAAAATCCCAACTTCCCCAAAAATAAATATTAAGTACCAGAACATTCCTGTAAGTCATTTAAAACACTGAAAAGTTATTGAAAGCCACACAAAGAATAAGCTAGAAACTTGGGGATTGGACTCAGTTGCATGGATATGATCTTTGTTACAGGATAGACAGAGGGTTGTAGATGGAATCTCTTTTGAGGATGGCAAAGTAACCAGTGGAGTTTCCCAGGGTTCTGTACTTGGACCAGTTCCATTAATATCTTTGTTGATGATATGATTTAGAGGGGCAAATATGCCTTTTTTGCAGATGACACAAAGATATGTAACAGGGTAGACCAGGATTGATGACTCTCCCGGAATATCTGGGAGACTCTTGAAATTCAGGCAGTTCTCCCGCTAACCTGGGAGAGCCGGCAAATATTCCACAGAGGGCTTGAGGCCGTTTGATGCAAATCATGGCCTCAAGTCCTGGCAACACTAGCCCCATCCCTAGTAAAATGAAGAAAAAAAAAAAACCTAGTAAAAAGAAAAAAAAAAAAAAAAAAAGGGTAATTGACAGTCAGGGTTGTGGTACTTCTGGCACAATTTGCATAAATCAAATCATTAAGCACTTTGCAGGCTCCCAGGGGGAAGCCAAGAAAAGTCGGTAACCCCTGGGTAGACACAAGGAAGGGCACACAAAAATGAGAGACAATCTAGGTAGACTGGAGGAATGTCAAGAGTGTGGCAACTGCAGTTTAAGGCCTAAAATACGAAATCTACAAAGTAGATTGTTGATACGACCTCACCTAGAATACTGTGTTCAGTTCTGGAGGCCATATCTCCAGAAAGACAAATACATTAGAGACTGCAAAGAAGAGCAACAAAAACAGTCCATGGCATATGTCACAAGACATACATGGAAAGACTAGAGTAACTAAACGTGTAGCTTGGAGCAGAGAAGGGAAAATTGCAGTATTATAGCAGCTTTCAAATATATCAAGGGTTGTGACCGTCTAGAAGAGGGTGGAATTTTTCACAGGAAGAACAGAACAAACTGGCGGGTGGTAGATTCAGAAGATATGCTTGGAATAAAAAAAAAAAAAAAAAAAATCCCCTTAATCTCAAACTAGATAAAGTAAAATATTGTCTAGAGTCAGTATAGTTTTAAATAAACTGGGCAGACTGCATGGGCCATGTGGCTCTTATTTGCCACCACTTCCTATGTTTAAAGTCAGTTAGTGTAGCATTGATAAAGAGAACGGACATACCAGGTTTCATATTTAAAATGGCTACAGAGACAGAATTCTGTTAAAATCTCTATTCCAGGAGAACAAAGGGCCACAATGCAAGTTTCCTTTTCATATTAAAATTATTGTATTGTAAACTGAAAATAAATCTTAAACCAAACCAACTTAAAAAAAAAAATGATATTAAATGCCATAATGTGGTATATTTCCCAGACTGACCCTCTATTTTCCTCAGTGATTAGTGTAAATTCCTTACAGTTCCATAACAGACTCCAGGGAGATGTAACTAGTGCTATGGGGTTTTACCAGAACACCAAATTGAGCATTGCATGTGTACATTGTAATTGTAAAAGCCAAGCAATAGTATTTTTTTTTTCTTTTACTAAAGCTCTTTGGGCTAGAAAATGCATAAATCGCACTGCCTTAAATAACTTGGAACCAACATTGTGTGTGCCTTAATTAGGATTTATTGGTCATAAAAAGTATTTTCATGAACTTGAAATGGCTAATTTTCATCTGCATTTTTTAAAGAAAGGCCTAGAGGCAAAAAAATTGTGGAACTGCCTACTCCACATATAACTACATAACAAGGGAAAGAAAAGAAAGCAAGGTAATAAAAACTGATCCTGCAGGATGTTACAAAATATGTGAATATTATGGTTATCAACATTAAAACTACCTATAAAAATCAATCTAAAGATTATACTGGTTGACTGTGTCAAGTAGGGCTAGTATCTGGCGTTTAACATTTTAACATTTACTAAATATATTAATACAGTGGCTCAGTGAGTGGCACTTGTGCCTCACAGCTCAGAGGTTGCAGGTTTGATTCCCGGACTAGGCCTCATCTGTGTGGAGTTTGTATGCTCTCCCTGTGTCTGCTCCAGTTTCCTTCCACACGACAAAAACCTGCTGGCAGGTTAATTGGCTGCTGAATAAATTAACCATAATGTATATGTTTGTGTTAGGTACCTTATTATGTAGCTCCAATGGGACAGGGACTGTAAAGAGCTATGTAATCTGATAGCGCTATATAAAAAAAACCTGTTAATACATTGTGCATTTAAAAAGGGAACACACTATCTTTTAAGATGTTCACTGAAACTTACCATACAGTTCCAGCTTGCATTGCAGATGACACTGTAAGAGCCTTGTTGATATCATTGGTAAATACAGCTGCAACTAGCCCAAACTCAGAATTGTTAGCTCTTTCAATAACTTCTTCCAAGGTTTTAAACCTCAGTATCTGTTGTACAGGTCCAAATATCTGTAAAGAATCATTTTCCACATTAAAATTTGTGGCGATTATTAAATATATTAATTCTGAAATCTTTTGAGGTTTAAATCATTTTGACCCAGATCCTCACACTTACAAATGCCTACAGCAAACAATGTCTACACCCAGATTTCCAGTGTATAATGTTATGACCCATTTTCAGACTTTAACCAGGATGGAGTGCAACCTGTTTCTCTTTATGAGCTTAGTTTGGTCTGGTTGTGGTACTGAATCAATCACTTGATTAGATTACAGATCTTTTGTTAAACATTGGTGCAAATTCAAACTCATGCACTTGAGATAATAAATTGAAGTGTTTTTAAAATAGGATTACATTGGTTAGGTGGTAAAGCAATCATTTATATTATAGTGGATTAATTAGAAGGTAATCAACCTGGCACATTTCCTATCCGATAGTCAAAAGACCCTCACCAAAGGACATCCCACCGGCAGTGGCGAATATCAGCTCTTCCTCTTCACATCTCTGAGAAAGATGTGTTGGAGGAAAAAACCCATAAGAAAACTAGGATGCATAAAAAAAGTATGTTCTGTGGTATACATTAAAAATACAATATACAATATAATGTATTGAGTGTCTTTAGGATTATAGAAGAGAACGTTTGTCCACTGCCTGGGGGAATGGGAGTACTTTATTTTTGCACACAAAACTAAATCTGCCACAGAACAAATTCCCTCCTCCGTCCATGCTGCACCACCTTGCAGACTGAGTTCCCCAAGAAACGTTAGGTGTAATATCTTGTAAGCGTTTAAATGGAGTTTGATGAATATGCCACAGCCTACAAGTTGACCAATGCTAAGGGATCTTTTAGTCATGATGGTGTAGAAAAATGGCTAAATTGGAATCAGGAGAGAACCACTCTCCAAATGGGTGTCTGTGTATCTCTCAAAATGTTGACTGAGTAGCAAAGGTAGGGATTGGAATATTTATCATTTATAATAGACAACTCCACCTCTCAAGCTCCTTCTGCATAGTTTTGCATATTTTAAAAAAATAAAAAAAAAAAAAAAGTGCTTTTTTAGTAAATCACAAAACACCCAGAAAGGTAAACTTTTTAATAGCCTACTGGAATGGATTATGATGCCAATAAGGAGAGATACCTGGCCTTAACAAAAGGGGGTTGATTTGTCCATATTAATAGTCAAAGACAGAATTATGCCATAGTCAAGACATTGCACAAGAGATGGTAAGATAGTTGCAGGATTAGAGACTTAAATATACCATCTGCAAAGGTAAGGATTTATAATCTCTCAGTTACCAAATTTTGGATTCCTCCCTCTGTTGGAAAATCCTTAAAAGTGGATCTAAGGAGATATTAAAAAGGTGGAAGGGAGTAACCTAGACAGACAAACCTCTATACGGGTCAACCTGGTCTACAGACAGTCCATTAGGAAATTATTATTATGGACTAAAGGCCCTTTGTTCCACAACAGCATATAGGTGAGGCCACACAGTACAATCAAATGTTGGTGTGGAAATGATCGTAGCTGCCACTGCTGCTTTCATGGAGTATCATCCCCCTACAAAGCCCAACTCATATTCCTTTTAAAGAGCTGGTAAAAATTTATTGCAGCCACATGGCCATTATTTTCACTAGAATTTCAAAATCAATTTTAAATGATAACAGCTGGCCTATGAGGACACCATTCTTATTTACTTTTTAATTCCAGTTTATTTATAGCATCACTTGCACAGAAGGGTCCCATCAGAAAACTACAGATTAGATTACATTTCTTAATACTTTACCTCCTCTTTAGCAATTCTCATGTCATCTTCCACATTAGAGAACACTGTAGGTTCTATGAAGAAGCCTTTCCTCCCTAGGGGTTTGCCACCACATTCCAGTTTGGCACCTTCAGCAACACCACTCTGAATCAACTCCAAGATTTTATTGTATTGCTTCTTGTCCGTCTAAGATAAGCCATAAATAGAGAGTTATTTAGATGAGCCAGAGTAGGGAAGGTATGCCAATATATGCAAAACATTACATGGGAATAAAAGCCAATAAGGATATTTATTAAGGACAAGGATGTTTGAAGGAAAAGGAGATTTAAGAACTATATATATATGCCTCGTTGCAAGGGTCTGTGCTTGCGTGCAAGAGCCGTTTTGTTAGATTTACAGTTATCCTTCCAGTTGTGAAAATCATTCCTAATAAAGCTGCAAGAATTTCTATACCACTTAAAGAATGTTAACGGTCATTTTTATAAATGCTTCTGTTTTGTCAAATGTCAAGGCAACAATGTATACATATAAAAGCCACCTGCATTCCACTACATACTCCCTTCCAGAAGCAATGAGTTTTACCTTCTGCATTTATGTACAGACAATACTTTTAAAAGAGCTTCAAATTTTACACCTGCATATGGACAGAGCCACCAAAGCCTGCATCTGTGTAAGTTGGTGAAAGCTAGAGGAACCGTTAGATACAGTTAAATGCTTGGAACTTGAACAGTTTCTGTACACAATGGTCCAATTCTATATTTCACAATGTGAAAGATGTATCTATTTAGCCAAGTTTTAAAACAAAAAAAAACAAAAAAAAGGTTCTTGCAGATGGGTCAGTATTAGAAATATATGGCCTGATTCAGACTTAAGGAGCTTGAAAACAAGAGGAAATTTACTCCTGGGCTAAGCCATGTTGATTGCAGGGGAGTTATATTTCATCTGTTGCAAACAGTATTACAGTTAAGTGGTGGCATTTCCCAGCCCAAGTCTAAATAACAGTGTGATAGTAAAGCTGGTCAGTATCTGTGTGCAGTAAGCAATTCAAAGATATATTCCTGCATGCAGAGAATACAATTAGTTTGACTCCCCATGAAATTAACATGGTTTTGCCCAGGAGTAACTTTCCTCTCATTTTTAAGCTCCTTCTGAAGTCTGAATCAGGCTTACTTTTTGTAGAGCCAAAACTGGGCCAGTCACCTGTGTACAAAGTAAAAGTTGTTAAATTGAAACAAGATTACATTATTTTTTTTGCTTTTCGTTTTAAATTACCTGTGGGCCTTGTTCAGTGCTTGGATCAAAAGGACTCCCAACTATTCTTCTTTTTGCTCGTTCAACACTCCTCCGAACAAACTCATCATAGATGGAGTCCTCCACAAATGTTCTGGAGCCGGCAGTACAGCATTGTCCTTGGTTAAAGAAGACACCTTGGTGCGACTGTTCCACAGCATAGTCCACTGCAAGAAGTTTTTTATTTTTTAAGTTGGAATCAAAATACGACCAGCATAAATTATTTCTACCATATCAGATAGGTGCTAAGCTTGTTGAAAATTAAAAGGAAACAATGCCCTCCCATTGTAATTAAAGAACATAGAAATGGAAGAGATAGCCAACAAAATGTACTGAAGGGTGGTAAGGGAACATTTGGTTAGGTCCAGTAAGAGAACACACTTACAATCTGCATCTGCAAATATAATGTTGGGACTCTTTCCACCCAACTCAAGAGTTACTCTCTTCAGATTACTTCTTCCAGCTGCTTCTTGGATCAGTTTTCCAACCTAACAAAAACAAGAGGACATTATAAAACGATACTCTACTACATTAGATCTACATCTACAAGATCACTCAAGATTTTGTAACAGAAGTCTGGACATAGCTTTTTGTAAACTATTATATAACAACGAGAGCCATCTTAACTTTTGGAGAAACCTTGGTAAAACACTGACAAATATTCTCTACTACCTGTGATACGTAACATGCAATAAAGTAGACAAAGAAGAGGCCTCAGATGTCATGCTTCAGACTCTTTAAAATGATTGCACCACTAGTAATAAGACCACTGACACCCCCTGGTTGAAGTCTTCCTGGGAGGAGCAAGCAAGTCACCAACTTTATATATTTTTAGTAAAATATGCTACTAGACAGGATTTTTCTTATGGATTACAATTATTATGTTAAAACATGGTAAAAAAAAAAACAAACAAAAAAAAAAGCATGTGTCTGGAGAGAGATTGGAACAAAGAAGTCATAAGAACTCCAAGGTAAATATAATCTTTAGATTAGACTAGATATATCCACACACACAAATAGATAGATAAAATATCTACACACACATATACTGTACTCTGTTTTTCACCAACTAGCTGTAGAATGCATATATAAAAACTTTACTTCTATCCCTGGCTACAAGGATTAATGTACAATTTTAAAAAATGGTAAAAGCATTGTTGCAATTGTGCTTTATTGGAGTAAGAATAATTACTTCTATGAATCTAGTTTTATGAAAATTAAATTGGTTAAAGACAGATATCCTGTATTTTAAAAAATATATTATTTATTAACTCTATTCTTGATATTACCAAGTATGCCTGGAGGAAGTATCTGAATTTCTCTTATATATTCAATAAAGGTCTTTATCTTTACCTGGCTTAGTGATTCTGGCAATAACCTTTTATCATACACGGGGGCTTCGGAAGTGTACCTAACCCTGGTATGTGCATATTTTGAATTTAAGATCAAATTGTAATTAGACCATATGGTGGAACTCTTCCCTTTTAGACAAAATCAAGGATGGTTTAAATATTGTAAGTTAAAACAACCCACAAAAGATCAGAATGTTTAGCAATAATCCACTTGTTCATAACGTAAAAGAAATAATCAGTTTTTTTAAGCAACATATGTTTTTAGTAAGATTTGCTACTAGTATTTAGTCCATTTTAATACTTTATTCAGCTTCTGGTTCATTAGTTATTAAATACATTGCACAACAAAGTTAAGAACTCATTAGGTCAGATGTTCTGTATAAAGCATACAGAACATTAATCTCACTTAAGAAATGAAAGGAATCCTGCTGAGTAAATTAGAATAAGGGGTAATACAGCTGTTTAATGCCAAACAAATGTTTTTAGTGAACACTTGCATTACTCTTGTAGTGCACTTTGATGGCTACTCGTATCTAGTTGAGCAATGGTGAGGTCATAGTTTGTGTAAAGAAAACACATTGCCAAGCAGAGCAGTACATAAAAATAAGTGTAGTGTGTTGACATGGGCGTTTTTAGAAATGAAGGGGCCCGTGTGCAGATCCCCCACACAGGGCCCCCCTCCCCAGACGGGCCCCAATCTTCTTCCCAACCCCATCTATATCTATAGAAACGGTGACGGTCTCCACCAGCCTTCCGTTCCCAACAGTGCGCGGGCATCACGCGGGGATGTCAGGCCTGCGTGCACTGCGCAGCCTCACGCTCTGCAAACAGAAGAGGCCAATCCCATCTATAGCTATACAAACAGTGACGGTCTCCACCAGCCTACAATTCCCAACTGCACTGCACACGGGCATCACGCGGGGATGTGAGGCAGGCGTGCAGGGCGCAGTGCACTGTGCTCTGCAAACAGAAGAGGAGCGTGAGGCTGCGCAGTGCACGCACGCATGACATCCCCATGTGACGCCCGCGCGCAGAGTGCACTGTTGGGAACGGAAGGCTGCTAGAGACCGTCACCATTTGTACAGATATAGGTGGTACTGAGATCCTCCATTGGGTGCAGGGTGAGTGCCACGGGCGGCCCCCTTGTCTGCGAGGGCCCGTGTGCTCTGCACACTCTGCACCCATGGTAGATACGCCACTGTGTGTTGAAGTCTTTTGTACAAATTCAGCGATGTTCCTGCTTTGCTTTTTTTTTTTTTATATAAACTTTAGAAACAGAGAAAAGCCATTTCACTGGCTATATTGAGATATCATGCTTGATCACAAATCATTGGAAAAAGCCTGATCCGCCCTCCTCCCCACAACTGCTAAACAAAATTACTAAGCATTATGCTAACTGTATACATAACTGGGGTATTCAATCCTGGGGGGGGCCAGATTTACTAAAATGCGGGATTAGAAAAGTGGAGATGTTGCCCATAGCGACCAATCAGATTTCAGCTGACATGCTCTAGTATGTATATATTAAATTAAAAAAAATCTAGAATCTAATTGGTTGCTATAGGCAACATCTTTACTTTTCAAACCCGCAGCTCAGTAATTCTGGCCCTGGGTGTAGTTTGCTGTATGATGGCCTGTTTTCTGACATACCATTGTACAGCAGTCTCCATTTTAGAAAGTGGCGGTGCTGCGGCTCAAAAAAGCAAGAAAGAGTTTACAATTTATCCC
The DNA here is from genome assembly GCA_011038615.1 of Limnodynastes dumerilii. Lineage (NCBI taxonomy): Eukaryota > Metazoa > Chordata > Amphibia > Anura > Limnodynastidae > Limnodynastes > Limnodynastes dumerilii. Next base: position 105,287 of record WWET01000888.1, on the reverse strand, counting down.
TAACTTCCATTTCCCGTAGCCCAACCCTAACGCGCTGCAGCCTGTCACTATTCGCAACAGGTTGAAATAGGTACCCATTCCCAATAACAATTTTCTAATTGCCAAGCATGGACATTACTACAGCTGCCATTTGGCTGTACCGTTCTTGCTATTGGGCCGGTCTAAACAGCAACCACAGGTGATATTTATGGGTTTATTAAACTAGATCCCTAGGAATTTTAGGACATTGAGTCCAAGAAAAGATATGTACAATTTTCAGCATGTCCAGGGTACAAAATCTTTACCAGTGGTAAGCATTAATATTGCTTCAAACACTAACAGCATAGAAACTGTGATAATTGTACATATTAAGCCCCTCAATCTCTCAATAAATGGTTGGGAGCCTTGTCTGAAAAGAGGCTATATTCCTTCCACAGAGAAGGATTCATTATCAAAGACAGCTCTTGCATTGTTGGATCATGAATGGGCAACAAAGCAGTATGATGCTCTAAGTCAACAGAATTATGACAAAGAATAACCCAATCTAAATATCTAAACTAATCAACCTTCAATCTGCACTCCTAAAAAAAATAAAAAAAAAAATTGGAAAAAATAAAAAAAACCTTTATTTGCTTTATTTTAAACATAAGTTTAGAGATCAAAAGCTGTCATACTACTTGAAAGAGCTTTTCAACCAGTATTAAAAACAAGCTTTGTAATAGGAAGTGGTAAGCAGCACGAGTATACAAGAAGGGGGTCTTAAGATGCTAAACAAGAACAGATGTATACATTTGGGTTTTTTGTATGCAAGACTAAAACTATTCCATATTCAGATTTCCTGCGACAGTGCTCTATGTTATTTTATTTTAAATACACCCACTGTAATAACTATTTGTAAACATAGGGCTTTCATTTCAATTAATGAGGAGAATGCTTCCAGGAAAAACTCCCCCCTGCTCTTTTTTGTGACAGTTTTATACTCTTACGGAGAGGCTGCCACATTAAAGCTGCAGCTTGTAAACTCCAAAATGTGCAATTCCTCCAGGTACCTGGCTTTTGGAGGCTTGATTTGTGTAGCTCAGCAAACTAATGACAAAACATATTAGCCAAAAAGAAAATGGATTCAGATTTAACTGCTTGGCGCTTAGGCTAATCTGGGGTTTCCAGTGTTTGTTTTTAGAAGATTGCAAAAATGACTGAACATGTTGCCTGGAAAACGCTTAAAATATGTTTTAAGAGTTTCTTCATTCATTGTCCAGACCAGTAATCAGTCTAAAGTCTGCTCAAAACGCAATACTGTTCCCAAAGAACAAATGTTAAAACTTTTATGCTCAAGATGGGTCTTTTTAATTCAAGAAAATATTCAGACAGTAGAGCTAAAAATAACCATTAGACTCCTAGAGGGTTTCTTACACCAAGGATTTAGACTACAAGCAATTCTCAAAAGTTCCATACTGCTTGGGAAATCTGTCTCCTGCTACCTGGAAAGACCCAAGAAATCAATGCACGCCTAACCTCAAACAAAGTCAGGGTTTCTCATGTTCCATTATAGCCACTAATGACATGTAGCAGGTTAGCTGTTCTAGCATAAACATGTTCATCTTTGAGAAGTATCTGCACAATCAAAAGAATGTAGTCTGATAAAATTTCCATGGCAGCATGGTGGCTCAGTGAGTAGCACTTGTCTCACAGCACTGAGGTCATGAGTTCAATTCCTGGACTAGGCCTTATCTGTGTGTAGTTGTATGTTCTCCCAATGTCTGCGTGGGTTTCCCCCGGTTGCTCTGGTTTAGGTTAACTCTGGGTAGGTTATTTGGCTGCTGAATAAATTAACCCTAGTCTGTGTTATGGAACATCGAAAGTAGCTCCAATGGGAACTTATGTGAATGTGAAATATTCTCTGTAAAGTGTATAATCTGATAGTGCTATATAAAAACCCTGTCCAGAAACAACAACATTTCTACATAGTCTTATTTAAAGTCTTATGTTATCATCAACATTTGACAAGAATGTCACACAATGCACTACACAAAGGTTAGCCTGAGCTGTACAATTTACGGTAGATACGTTTTTTCATATTGGATATTTTATAAAGAGCATTCCTCAAAATCGATAACAGAGGACCAAGGACCAAAGTTTGCTGGGCCGTCTGACCCATATACATTTGACTGTGGTCACTATTATTTCAGCAACTAATTCAAACAGATCTATGATCAATTTATTTCTTCTATATGTAGGTCAGTACACATAATATGCATCAGCACTTATACGGTTCTGTATGTCGCCCATTGCACCAGCTTTGGGACATCTATTCGGGTGGTCAAACAAGAATCAGTTTGAGAGTTTAACAGTAGGAGGTAGAACATCCAGGGTTCTCCATTTTAAATAAATGCAATACAAAAATTATCCACCTGTAAGTTTAGATCAAACATAAACAGGAGCTATAGGAAAAGCTAAAAAGCTACATACCTCTGTGGATCCTGTAAAAGCAATCTTATCTATGTCAGGGTGGGATGTTATCGCTGCACCGGCAGTTGGACCATATCCAGGCAAGATATTAACAACTCCAGGTGGAAAGCCAGCCTAGCAAAAGAGAAGAAACAAATAAATAGAAATACACATGAATGTTTGATTGAAGACAGCCAAGATGTTAAGTTCCAATCTCTCAAAATAGCAAGTCTATTACCACTCCAGGTTTATTTTTTTCTTACCTCCTTGATGAGAGCACCCATATAAAGTGCAGTGAGTGGTGTCTGTTCAGCTGGTTTAATTACCACAGTGTTCCCACAACATAAAGCTGGTGCCACCTTCCAGGCAAACATCAAGAGAGGGAAGTTCCACTGTGAAAGATAGCACACGACAGAAAACTATTTTAGGAATCCCTGAACTCTTCGGTCATCAGTGATGATAATAAATGAAATAAGATAACGTTGGAGCATTTACGATTTTTTTTTTTTGTACAATTTATGCATCACAACTACAAGTAATATATATTGCAGGAGGGAATAAAATTCTAGAACCATTGTGCCTGCCCTCACAAATAGACAGTCACTGAACCATGCTCCATTTTCATGTATCATACACCGCATGTGCTTAATTGATTACTGCTAGTATAAAGGAGAGCAGTGATATAGCAGACTGGTATACGGTGGAATTCCAATCTGTTACTTTTCCCGCCACATCGCTTTTCTAGTCACTTAAATTCCCACTTTATTCACCGATTGGAAGATCTAATAGAAAAAAAATGTTTCATGGTTCGTCATCTGTGCAGTTATACGCCGAGATGCAGCATGGTAAAGCTCAAGCCCCTTAGGTTGTTAATAGTTGTGTATAAACTTTGAACAGGTAGGTTTTAATAGAAAATTCTTAGCTAGCAGGTACTTGCCATGTAGCCAACAATTCTTAAAATCTCAACTCAAAATTTTTAAGTTTATTAAAAAAAGCACAGAGTGAAAAACTAACAAAATTAAACAATAAATCACATCCCTTTAAGTGCAGAGCCCCATTATAGTATTAGTCACAGCTGGATAACCTTTGTAGAAGAGGACTTGAGTCTTTCACATGAATGCTTTTCGGAAATGTTATTTCTGACCAAATCCATAGATAATCAGCAAGAACACTTGAAGCTTCACACACTACAAGTTGTGAAGTTTCTCCATAGAAAAGAGATGTACAATAGAGAGGCAGCATTTGCCACACAAGTCAGCATTAATGCTCTCTGAAATTACAGTCATGCAGTATGCCAGCCACAAGAATTTTCCATGGTGTGTAAGGGAGAAAATTGTATTAGCTTTAGATGTTCCACTAGCTTTATGCTATAGCAATTCACATAGAATGTTTCTAATTATGTACCTTAAGTTAATTGCACAGTTAAGTCTCTCAGTTTAAAAACCATGGTAACTTCTTTTTTCCTTTAACACTTTAGACACTGGTCTTAAAAAAAAATAAAAAAATAAAAATGTGATGTTGAGCTGGTGCTTTTTAGGTCTTAAGACACAGCCAAGCCAGTGTCTGGTCCACCATTAGACTGACTAGGCTACAGCCTATAGTGTTTTCACCTTTAGGTATTACCACAAGATTGTTGGGATGCTGCTGGTGGTGGACTGGAGCTCAAATGTGGCTGAATAAGGGTAAACATTAGTGGGCTTAATTAAGGAAAACTAAGTTAAAATGAAAGGCGAAACCAGCTTTGCCAAACATCTACATGTCTGGTGGGGAAGTCACATACAATATTGGTTGGGTTTAGCAGAAATTTGTCAAGACTATAATATATGGGGCAGTATGGTGGCTCAGTGAGTGGCACTCGTGCTTCACAGCTCCAAGGTTGAGAGTTTGATTCCTGAACTAGGCCTCATCTATGTGGAGTTTGTATGGTTTCCCCCGTGCTTGTGTAGGTTTCCTTCTGGGTGCTCTGGTTTCTTCCCACAGACATTAATTGATGGCTGACTAAATTAATGTGTGTAATTATATTCAAGTATTAAAATAGGTTATTTAAGATATGTATTTCTATCTCTGCAAAAAAAAAATTTGCAGATGGAATTCTTTCTCATGATAATGAATTCCAATATAATTAGGCAGATTCCAGTCGTCTCTAAATGTATGAGCAATTATTATAAGCACAGTGCTTTTAGCTACCAAATTTAAGAAAATGGTAATACTCACTGGAATGATTTGTCCACACACCCCTATAGGTTCATGTTTGGTAAATGTAAAGTAATCACCATCTAAAAATAAATGACAAAGAAATAGATATAAATATATAAGATAAAAGGTGTATACATTCATAATTTTCACTTTGAAGCCCATTATATTCCCTGTGATAACATGCACCATGTTGAGCCTAGTCATCTAGGGCCAGATGCAGAACTACGTTGTAATTTACGTTTCCTGGCGTAGCGTTCTTATGCTAGCATATTTACTATGCACTCCCCTCGGTCGGATGTAGTTTAGCCATTTTATGCTGTCTAAAAACCCTACCTTAACTTTTCCAAGCGTAACTCCTGATGGGCGTAATGGCGGAACGTACTTACGCAGCTAAAATGTTTCACCCCGCCTCCGTAGCATATTTACGGGTGTCATATGGCTGGCACGCCCCTTCGTAGTTACGATGCCATTACAATGAAGGCCCTTACGCTCCGAGTTACGCGGCATAACATCTGCTGCGCGCCTGCGAAGTACTAATGGGCGCTTTTACGCTAGTGTAAATACATGCACGTACGTAGTTCTGGATCTACCCCCTAGTGATTTGGGTAAAAAGACATTTCCTTGGCAGTTAAAATAAATACATTTTTTTAAAGTGTTAACTACGAAACAGGTATATTAGAGGTTGACGACACATAGAATAAATACACTATAAAGGGAGGTACCAATGAGGAGGATTAGGTTGAAATTTAGGATGCAGACCCAAACATATGATAGAATATAAAATATTATTCAGAGATTCATTGGATGCAATAGTGTAAGGTAAACAGCTCTTTTTAGATAATTTCAGAATTTTCTCTTTAGTGCAATTTGGGCAACTACCAAAACTAGACAGTTTGAGACAAACATTTCATGTCCATTTAAGACATTACTATCAGCAAATCTATGCCAAGATATGCAATGTAATGTAATGACTGGTGAAGACAGCCTCAAACCATTCCAAAAGTTAAAATGTGCATGGAAATCCAACTTAATAAATCCAGACACTTGTTTCATAGTTAATCTTGGAGGTAGTTGAAAACTTAATACTGACCTGCTGGGATGGTCATGCCATGTATCTTGTCTGACCAGCCAGCATAGTATCGGAAAGTTTTAATCACGCCTTGAAGATCCACGTAAAACGACTGTAAAAAGGGCTTGCCGCTATTCAGAGATTCGAGTGTCTGATAAAGCAAGCAAATAGAAAGTGTCAGCAAGTTGTTAAAGTAAATATAAAAGTCTAGAAATTAAAAGGCTGAAATACATTTGACTTGTGTAAAGAAATAAAGATGAGAAACTACATACCACTTACGGCAAATACATACTATAAAACAAAGCCCTTAAATTTAACAAAAAAAAAATTGGTATAAAAGTTTAACATCTGACACCTGGTTTCTTATAATACCATTCGAATGCTCTAACATGAATTGCTTTGCAAGTGTTACATAGAGTAGCAAGTGGTATTTAAAATATTAAGGTATTTATACTGACCAGTATTGGATATATCTATACTTCTTTAATACACACTGACCTTTACTATGTAGCAGAATTGGAACAAAAATCAACAATTCCACAGCTGACTGCACAGTTCAACACTACATTCCAAGGAACGTTAAAGTCAACCAACCCTCTGTCATAGCATTTAATTTACTACTTGTTGCAAAAATGTACATATGGCATAATACAAAGTGTATGCACTGCTTTTTTGGTCAGTAAACCAACAATTACAATTTTTTTTTCTTTTAACAGTCCCACCAAGCTCTGTATGCCGTCAAACTTATCCAGACACTGTATTCTTGCCAGTCATGTAAGATATGCTTCACTGAACTATTACAACAGAGAGCAACATCTGCTATGTATTATGGGCACCAAATCATTTTCTAGAACATGAAAGACTCAATAACCAAATGAAGATTCTACATCATCCAGCAGTTACGGTTACAAATATACCATGTCTTAGTGCAACCTGTGCAAGATATACCAATACCTGACTGACTAATTTATCTGCCAAGAGGTTATATATAGAAGATTATTGAATATATGTTGTCAAAATAATGTCAACATAAGCCAGGTATTTGATTTTTAACTTAAGGAAATGTTCCACTCCAGATGAGCTAAAAGAGCAATATGTTTTGTATTACTTCTTCTAGCCCTGCTAAAAAGAAAGTTAAATACAAAAAAACAAACAAAAAACAAAAATAAAAAATTGGTTGTAGCAGGTCCCAACTTAAAGGTAACTTTTTAATTTAAGAACAGTTTACTTACGGCAAGAGTGGCTCTCTCTCTTTCCACCAAATCAGCCAGCTTATCCAAGAGTCGACCCCTTTCTGAAGCATCCATTCTCCTCCACACAGAACCCAGTGAAAACGCAAGGCGTGCGGATCTGACCGCCTTGTCAACATCAGCCTTTTAAAACCATGGATAAAGGAAAGTTTTAGTTACCTAAACAGGTTTACGTTTTAATCTAAACAACAAATAAGAACTATTTGAGAAGAAAACTATAAGGTCTTGGCGCTTCAGGTTTACACGAAGAGGAAGCAGAACTTAAACCCACAATACGTATTTATGTTTAAGTGAGAAGAACTACAGAAGTTACCTTCTCAGCTTCCTGAACTTCACAAATCTGCTCTCCTGTAGCTGGATTATAGACTGGAAACGTCTTCCCACTTTCTGAACTCTGCCACTCGTTGTTTATAAAGATCTGAGAAAAGGGCAAGAGTAAGTGGTGAACTTAAATGCAGTATATTTAATGTGGATTTATTGTATTACAGGGACAACAAGCAGTCTGGTTTAAAGGCATTGATAGTTAAAAAAAAAAAAAAAATTCCTACATGACCCAGAGATAATATTTCTTATGGCATTCATGATTAAGAAAACAGATTTTTCACAAGAGCATTTGTAGGAAAAGTCTTATATCTCAGGTAAAAAAAAACAAAAAAAAAACAAAACTAAGATGTACTACATTCACACTTTGACAGTTTTTTTTTTTTTTAAAGTTAGTTGTTTTCTTTAAGTTATATTTAATAAATATCCAATCCCTGCATATTCTTAATATTGATGTTTGGGTTGCTATAGTTACTTTAAGTGCTATCTTGTTGGCTAGAGCAGACTGCCTACCACCCAGTCTTCAGCAATGGCACTTCCAACAATGATTGTGTGTTGCAGTTGCTAGTGGACAGGACTTGAAATTACATTGTACAGTATGTTAGACCGTACACCAATCCATGTTCCAACCCGCCATAAACTAGAAAAATGTATGGGTCCCTAGAGTATGTTTTTCTATGAAAGTGGAGTGGTTAGCAGTGTGATTGCTCATGAGCAGAGATACAGTGGGTTTACAAGAGCAGATCTATTTATTTATAGGTTTTTATATAGCGCTATCAGATTATGTAGTGCTTTACTTCACATTAGCCCCTGCCCCATCGGAGCTACATACTAAGGTGCCTAACAGACATATTAGGGTTAATTTTTCAGCAGCCAATTAACCTACCAGCATGTTTCTGGAATGTGGGGGGAAACTGGAGCACCCCGAGAAAAACCCACACAGACACGTGGAGAACATACAAACTCCACAAAAATAAGGCCTAGTCTGGGAATCAAACTCATGATCTTAGTGCTATGAGACACAAGTGCTACTCAATGAGACATCGTGCTTTCCATCTTATGTTCAGAATTCAAGCTCGGAAAATTGAGCCTTTTGAGTTGGTTCCTTATTTGATGTTCTCTGGGTTTTAATTAGTTAGATAGTATAAACTAGGTTAACAAAAATAAATTCCTGAACTTTGCTTAATGCAACCAATGGTTCCTTTTCATGATCTATTTTGCTTTTTACACCAACAACATTATTACTACTTTCTTATGAACCCAAGTTGATCACTTTTAAATTGGGTGTAAAACTCATACCCTTTATAGTGACTGTGTAAAGTACCTTATCTAACATGCAGGAATAGCTTCAAGTCTTGAAAAGCACCAGCTGCTGGATTTACAAGGAAAAACCTTTACACTGAAATAACTCAATTTGGAAAATCTCAAGTGCTGTGTCAGGTAGTACCAGTCTGCAGGCATCCATACTAAAGAGCACACACATTCTTCTATAAGAAATATGCATTCACTTGGGACTTTTATCCACATATATAGAACTCTTCCAGCTATACAGACTGGCAGTTGTCGATTAAGCGTATATACACTGCGCATTTATTCTGACTTTCATTATGATCACTTCATAAAAATGCCATATAGTGCACAAGTGATGACGCATTGCAGGAAAACACAAGGAATCCCTGCCTAGCTTAAATTAGTTCCCCCACCACCACACTTTCTAATTTATAGTTTGGTCTGAGGGCAGTCTGTAAATCAGATAAACTATGACATGAAATCATCTTATCTGGAGATTATATATAGCCATCAATGAAGTCTGTGGGACAAAGGAATGAGAACCCTTAAGTAAAGTGACTAGTTTAAATGTAAATCACCCCACAGAACCCGGAGAGCTCATTGTTCAAATTCAATAGCAACAGCCATCCACTATTGCCATTCCCCTTTATTCAGCGTTAATTAAGGCTGACTTTTAACCATAAATCAGCCCTGGTGTTTTTACAGCTTAATTCAACTATAAGTACACATATTTAAAGAAAAATAAAAGTAATTGATTAACTACAGCAGGTCTTCAGGAGGGCCAGGAGTTATTGGATTTTAGAACAGTACCCCAGATTTTGTTAATATGCTTCCTAAAAGTTAGTTACAAGTATCAAGGGGAAAAGTAGAGATCTAAAACCCCCCAAGCCCATTAATACCCTCCAAGCATAAGCTATAATTTAATCACAGCGCAGTTCACATAAACCTTTCAGTGCAGGCCACATAGAAGATTCATCTAAAACACATATCAACAGGTGGTGGCAATGTAAGATCTAATTTCCTTTTTAAAAGCAGTAGTAAAAACGATATGCTATTGTAGCAATGATGATTTACATACTTAATTTGATATTGTATATAAGTTATCATTTATCTGCGTCCTCTGAAGGTGCCATTTACGGACAGGTAAAGCTAAAACAAAATGAAGCAGAGTTTAAAAAAGATAAAAAAAAAAAATCAAAATGGGTCCCCCAAATTCATCTAAATTATTTAAGAAAACTCAGCAATATTTACAGAGGACACTGGATGACACAGATGACAGTGTCTGGAATGACACTTAAACAGCAAGAAGAACATATTGGTCAGATACTGTAGCTTCCAACCAGTAATTATCGTAGTTTCACTTGCACAATATTTCAGGGGTTTTTTTTGTATTTAAAAATAAATAAATGGAACAAAGCAAATGCAAAGGGAATGCATAAATAAGTCACAGCTGTTTGCCCTTAAGCAACTTAGAATTTGTATACAGTTTTTACAGACTTGTAAAAGAAAAATCCTGTGTTCTGCTCCGATAGTGGGCACCTGCTTATGTACTTGGATAGGAGGCGCTGGTTTAGAAAATCGGGCATTTCCTATTCATCAAGAATGCATTTCTAATAAAATAACTGCACTTGAGAAAGGGAAATAACTGCAGGTATAGGAAATAAGAAAGATTGCGGAGCTCAGATATATGTTAAAATAATAGGGGTACTTACGAGAACCATTTTGAAACTTAATATTTGAATCATTCAAAAAAAAAAACAAAAAAAAACACATAAAGTCATTGTAACACATGTTATATTATATATTATATTGTTTTTTCTTTTTCTCTGTTTTACTTCATTATATAGGACGGAGGAATGAATCACCGAGAATGAGAACTTCCTTTTGAAACCTCTCCCCTAATACTGCCTGCCAATTTATTTATATATTTGGAACATTACTGGTTCTCATACCTTTTATTTCTATCGGAGATTGGTATGTGTATATTGAATATAGGAACTGGTATTTTAGAGTTTTCTTTGATATCTTGCAGCTTAGGCTTTCAGCGCTGGATATCCATTTTTTTTTAATTTAACAATAAAACTTTATTGAAGGGTATGCAGGTTACAATCCTGGCATCAAATAATCAAAACAACACTGCGCAGAGTGCTTCAGTACAGAATATGACACAATTAACATCCTTTAGATATAGTAACCCCGAAGAAAATGAAAATGTTACAAATTCAAGAGCAAGATGTAATGTGACAATTTAAGTAACCATCCCCGGAAACACACTACATAAAAACAAAACAAAAAAAACAAAAAAGCACAAGCATACAAATGTTTCAGTATGCTTGGTTTGAAACTCAATGGATTGTTTAAACCACTCAGTAATTTCTTTGAGGAACAAGCTATAAACACCAGTTTCAAACTAGCAATATACCATTGTTATAAAATGAAAGTCAGTACTGTTTAAAATAAAAATACATAATAAAAAAAGCAAACAATTTTTGCTCTAGCTTTTACTAAAGTAGTTCCATCAAAACGTAAGACAAAAATGTTAATTAGGTTAATATCAATGCTAACAACGTTGATATAAGTCTGTAAAGGTGGCAGATAAAGACGCTACCTTCGTGGGTGAACATAACTTATAGAATACATCTCCTTTGTTTTGTTGGTGAATTAAGATTTAGAATTGGCCATTTACAAAGGCATTCCTTCCTCCAACCAGATAGCTCTAAACGTCTGTTGAGTCCCTATTAAATACACATCCTGCAGCAATAGTATTATCTAACATTATTCTAGGGGTTCATATAGAAGAAAAAAAGCATTTCTCAGTGCAAGTTACAATACAAACACACTGTTTACTTACTGACAACTGCAGAAAGAAATGACACAGTAGATCTCATTGGCATACTACTGCACAGTTTGTCCTATCCATGTTTTCTTATGTATTTATTCAAGATAAGTTCAAACTCTGTGAGAGCTTCAAAACACTCAATATCTGAATAAGCACTAGCCATGTATATGCATGACCTGTGGGGGGGCTTTGGGAGCACCCCTATATAAATATATAGGTGACCTGTTTTTCCTTAGACAATAACTATTATTATTATGTTACAATGTTTCAGTGTAAACTTCACTTCTGTAACTTATTTGAAGCATTTTATATATTAAACACTTTAAAATGATTGTTGTAGAATCAATCATGTAAAGCATTTTGCTAAGTGTTTTTGGTATGGTAATGCCCCTGGTGTAAGTGAAATTCTGACACCTCTATTTAAATGACTCTACAGTGAGACATAAGATGGTTTGGCTGTAGTGACTGGAAAATTCCAGATGTGCAAACATTTGAAAAGATGCTTTGGTCCTTTAGACTTTCCTTAGAATCTTTATCTACTGCACATACATTACAGACATCAGGCTGGATCTAGACTTAATTGCTTGAAATTAGTTACTCCTGGGCTAAACCATGTTGATTGCAGTGGGAGTCAAGTTAATTGTATTCTTTGCATGAAGGGATGTATCTTTGAATTACTGCGCCCATACTGGCCAGATTTACTATCACACTGTTATTTAGACTTGGGATAGGAAACATCACCTCTACTATAATACTGTTTGCAACAGATTAAATATGGCTCCCCTGCAATTAACATGGTTTAGCCCAGGAGCAACTAATTTCAAGCACTTACTTAAGTCTGGATCCAGCCCATTAATAGTAGTTTACTATTGGGCATCTTATAATGTATGTTTAACGCATAGCTATAAAGGGGAAAGGAAATCAGTGGCTAACCCTCGGTTTGTAGAGAACATTCCAGTGCAAGTGACAAAAAGAAAGAAAAGTGAATGCTGCTCTTTTAATACAGATTCGAGTCTGGACCAAACTTTTTTCCATCGATTTATGTTAAGTTTGAACTAAAACACTACTTCCTACTAAAAAAAAAAAAAAAAAAAAAAAAAAAAAAACACACACGTCAGAGCAAGGTCTGCTTAAATCTTACATTACCTCCAAGACGTACATACGTTTATGTATAAGCTAGAATACCACATTTAATATACTGTTGATAATCACAGCCATTATGTAGCATCAGAAGTCAGCCATAGTTCCGCAAAATGTCACTTTATCCAATAGCAAAAAGGGTACAACATACCACCAGTACTTAATCACTCACTATACTATTTTATAGGTTTGTTGTTTTTAGTGAAGTATCTAAATTAAGTTCAGATTAATCTACATTAAGCTAAGCTGCATAAATAACCAACTTAATTGAAAACATTCGGAAATCCTGGCTTCCTACCAGGTTTACATGGATTCACAGAAATTGATGAGACATATACACTGGCCAATTACCTTCACTTACTGCATATGCAGTATTCACCCATCTCCCTGTACAAATTACTTACAATTCTATTTTAATGCATTTCAAAATTACACCAATTGTATATGTCCAATATTACCCTGGAAGTTAAAGTAGCCTATAGAGGGAAGAAATCCCCCAGTAAAACAGAGTTACTGTTTAATAGCTATATTAAATTCTAAGCGTATTGCAAACATGGTTATGAACATCAGAAGGTTTCTAAAGCTACAACAAGTTTTAAAAGTATAACCATGGCCTACTTATGTTGCATGAAATCCGCCAGCTTCTTCATTACAACGGTGGAGGGGGCATCTTTGTGCAAAATCCATGCTGGTCTCCCCGCTGTTTAAGTGACAGAATTATGTTCAGTGTTGCAAACACAATGACAACTAATTGCTGAAGATTTAAAGCTACCACTGTAGAATTAATCTGGGACATTTTTCACCCAGATGGTATAAATACCTGTCAGTCTGTAGAGGCATACAGGGCCATATTATTACAACTGCTTTTACCTTACAGACACACAACGGTCATTTTAAACATGCATCAATAAATACCCATCAGGGAGAGGGTTAATGAAATGTTACCCTGGGCAGTTATAATGTACTATACGAGTCACTATTTTCAATTCTTTATCAAGTATTCAATTTACCCAAAGTCCAGCTAGAGTCAAATTATGTTATGTAAAGACCATGTTAATTTAGTTGGACAAGGGTTTTAAAAAATAAATCAACTTCATTTTAATTTCCTTTATTTCAATATACTGATGCTTTTCATATTATTGTAAGCCGGTTAAATAGATTTTTAGTTATTGGTTACATCCATTTCTCCACTCACTACGAGCAAAGAAAATTTTACGCCAGTATCACCGTCCTTGCAACCACCCCCCTTTTATTTTGTTTTAACAAAAAACATGTATAAAAAAAAACTATTCTATAAACAGTCTGCTTTAATCCATTATATACAGCGTTTTGGCCAATTTTTGTTTATAGGCCACAACAAACACAATGGCTACAGATTAACAACCACCATTATATATTTACCCCTTACTGTATAGACAACTTCCAGTTTAGTATTGCTCTTCTAGTGCACAAACATACATGGTATTAACTGAAGTACAAAGTGGTAACCAAAGTATAAACTTAATATACAGATGCATAGTCTTATATCTCCTGTCAATATTTCATCCTGCAGCCTTAATAGAAACTAAAGATGTTCAAGTGCCTTTTAAAGTTTTCCAGAGGTTATAAGGAAACCAATATAATATAATGTATAAAACCACACAATGCTTCTATATTTAGGGGAAAATGGCTACTGTACATGAACAAATATGCTACAGGGTCCAAGGAACTCTTCATGGCATTCCAGAATTTTTGAGAAGATAGTTACTTTTTGCTGATTTTATTTCCATAATTTTATTCTCTTAAAATATTTAAGAACACTGAATAAGTTAAGCAAAATACAGCACAAATTACACTGCAGCATTCTTCTAAATCAATCTAGCAGGTATTTGCTATAATAAAAATGCTATCCATATGTTCTTTAGTAGCTACTTTTTAATTACACTTTTGATGCTTTCTAATTTAGACATACAATAAAATGAAATCTCTGAATTATTGCTTTCCTAAGTGCTTTCAGTGTAATACTGTATTTTTGTGTAAACATTAACAGAGAAATATAGATTAGAACAGGTCAGTTTCTCAGGACCTTAAGCTGTCTAATGAAAATCTGGCAATAGGTTAGAAGTGTATTTATCCTGCAGTCTTTAATAAATACCACCTTTTAGTAAAGTGTGGTTCAGATAGTGAGTCATCAGCATATGATACTGTAAAGATTTATTTATTTATTTTAAGGTGTCAGTAGAAAAAACTCACTGTTGGTATTCTTCTCAATTCCTTCTATTTTTAATAAATACAAAATAAACTTGCTATTGATAAATGTGGAATATTATAGTGATGAAGCATCATGATCTCAGTTGGCACATCAGTGGTGTTTATTTATATGAAAAGGAAATTTGTTTGGAGCAGAACAGTTTAGTTAAAGCACAATAAACTTGTGACTAACAAATACTTGAAAATAATTTTCTGAGTTTATTATCATATTTTGTTGATGTTCTAGATTACATTGTTTTACCAGTTACAACTCAAGACAAATTGATTGCAGATGGTACATCAGAACTATAGAGGAGCATAGTTAAGTTATAATAAAATTCACATATAATTAACTTAACTATAACAGACTATCTTGAATTATTTTCAGTAAATATGGCATGTGTTAGAAGTCTGCAACTGAAAGTTAAGCAACACTAGATTGCATGCAGTGTACATATTAAAGCAGAAGTTTTACTTCAAACAGTAAAAGGTTTTAGCAGTTTGAAAGAGGGAAAATAACATATCAAAGAAAATCTCAAACACATTAAAGCACAAATATATGTATAATAGTAAGAGTTATGAGTTGGTTAATGCTGCTTGTTGGAGTAATAAAACAGTTTGAAACGATGGGGGGTGCTACAGACAAATAGAATACTTGCAGTTCACACAGAATTAAACATTACACAGGAATCAGGAACTTACATACATCGCACAGGGATCTAACATTCCAGATTTGTTTAGTGCTTTCTCCCCAGACATATGACGGCATCTTATGTAAAGAGTTGTGTGTTTTGTTTAAGGAGTGCAGAATTTGCAGTAGTGTGTGCATGGCAAGGTCACATTTTCCCCAGTTTAAATGGAACAGTTACACTGATCCAGCAGTCTCTGGACCACTTCAGCTCAGCAAGATTGGACAGAAGTGAAGAGAGCAATTAAGGTCAATTAAATCCGCAGCTGAGAAGTGCAGAGGACTAAATAGAGTCTATTACCTGGGAGTTGTGCCGAGTTTGTTCCCATGTCCCTTGTAGTAAGTTGTGGAATGGATGGGTGAGTGTCAGTGTGTCTGTGTATAGTGGAGGAGTAAGTTGTGGAATGGATGGGTGACTGTCAGTGTGTCTGTGTATAGTGGAGGAGATCCAGGCTCTCCCTCACAAGCCACCCAGCTTTTGACCCTCTTACCTTGGTGTGCTTGACCTCAAGGTTTGTAGTAGGTGAGGGCAGCAGTTGTAAAGAGGCCATCAGAGCTGCAGGGTCTGTCTTTACTTCTCCAGGCATCTCTATTTTACTGGAAGTCATAGCTGGATGCTGCTAAATATATATATGCTTTTTTTCCCCCTCACTAACCCACCTCTTCCTCCTGGCTCTTTGTAACTGACCTAATATATGTTTGTGGTGGAGAAAAGATGAGTGCTCTGGATAGTTGCTGCCTTCCCCTGTATATAGGCAGGTGTCAAGCTGGGTCTCCTCTTATTGGACACAGGGGGAGAAACAGGGGGGCTGGATCATCCTATCATGATATAATTACAAACGTCTATTTACATAAGCCACTCAACACAAGCCTATTCAGTCACATCAGCAGTCAATAGGACTTCCCTTTAACACATTCATTGCTGCCCTGTGATGAGGGCTCTCCCAACACCTCCATGTTCATTTTCCTCATTGTAAAAGTATTGACCCATCCTACATGCCTGACATCAAGCACTGGCTGCTTTGGAGAGCCCTTTGCAGGGGATTAACTTGCAATAATTAAAAAAGAATTATCACCTCTGTGTTATGTTTAATTCATCCGAAAAACCAAAAGGGTTTAAAGACAGAGAGATGTGTTACATGAGCTCATTAGACGGACTCAGGAGCTAATTATGTTCAATCTGTTAAACAGGACAGGACGTTTAACAAGGAAAACGGCTCCTAACTGGCAGCTAAACTGCATGTGGTTCAGGGGATGATTCAGAGCTGCGCTTCCATCTATTTTTCAGACGGAAGTGCAGCCAAAATGCCCACTGCGCATGCCCAGATCGGGAGCGCGCACAGCATCCGACTGTGTCCGCATCCGACCTGGCTGCGCCTGTGGAGGAATATTTAAATGAGAAGAGTCACTTTTATCATTTAAAAATACTTTTTCAACTGTGGTCCGCTGGCTGCTTAATTAGCCGTACACTTGCACCATCTCTTGAGATGGTGCAAAGTGTAGACAGCTCAGCGGAGCGTAAAAAAAAAAAAAAAAGTTAATTATATTTTTATGTAAAAATTTAATAAATACACCTATAATATATAAAACTGGAAAAAAAAAAAATTATAAAAAAATAGCAAAACTTACCCGTCCGGGAGAAGCGTCGGACTCAGCCCAGATATGAAGACACTGCGCATGCGCAGTGTTTTTTCATATCTGGACCTGAAATTTTGTAAGTCGGGAAACAGAGTCTCTGCACATGCGCATACTTCATATGAATAAAATGTCCTGCGATGAGACATCATTGCGGGACCTCGCAGGTAGGGTAAGTAATAGTAAATTTAATGAACAATCCTGCCAGGCTCACTGCAAGGAGAAGCGAGCCTGGATCAACATTATTCATTAAAAAATGAAATCATAAGAAAATAGACCACAAAGTTACTTAGTCCTGTCACCTCACAGAGACCCCCTACAACAATGTCAACTCACTAAAAAACTACCTGATAGAGGCCCTCCTTTTTCATAGGAACAACATTTTATAAATATAGGTACTGGACATTAGCTCTCCGCCCCTGTGAATGTATCTAAGCTAATTCTTGGAGGATATATAGTTCCTTTCATGCATAGTGTTCTCTGAGGGCTGTCAAGCTGGGTAAACCTTTGTCCAATTCGACCTCCTTCCTACCAGTTTGTATGATATTGGAGAGTGTGTATACACTCAAGCAACAGCTCGTTAAACCCAATAGTGGTCAAAAGATTTTTAAAAACCTGCTTAAGGAGACTTGATTGCCAATCATACTATCGTAAGTAGAGATGTGCAGGCTCGGTTCTAAGAGAACCGAGCCCACACGAACATCAGAGTCCGAGGCAGGATCCGAGCATAGCTCGGATCTCCCCTCGCGGCTCGGGTGACGTGACGTCACCCGA
>WWET01000888.1:23732-34882 GCA_011038615.1 Limnodynastes dumerilii | reverse complement strand
AAAAAAAAAAAAGAAAAAAAAAAAAAGTAAAATACTAGCTCTGCACCACCTCTGCTGTCTGACAGCCAAGAGTGCACCTCCAAAGCAGTGCGCCCAACCCTGCCCAACATAGAGTAGCCAGGATTGTGACCCAGCAAAGGTAAGTGATATTTATTCTCTTTTAACTATTACTGTAAGATAACTATATCAGCTGGGGTGAGGGCAGGTAATAAAAAATTAAAAACTAATGCAATGAATAAAAAAAACACCTATTGATAACATGCAGTTTTTAGTGGGGTTTTCTTTTATGGGGTTTGATTTAGTCTCTCACACAGACATCATACACATTACACACCAATTGTTTATTCAAAGAAATAAAATAAAATATAAAAGTTACGGTATGTTTTTCCTGGTAAATTAATAAAAACTATTTTTTTTTTTTTGACAAAGCAATTGGTATGTAATTGGTTATGTAAGGTCTCCAGTAGAAAAAAAATCTAACCACATCAAAAAACAAACTAAAAAACGATTTGGACATTGTTTGGTGGGGACCCAAAACCTAGGGCCCCACAAAACCTAGGGCTATCTCTGTTGCGCCTATATATACTGAATCACCAATTAAATATATGTTAACCCTATGTGCTACTGCTATGGGCTTGCCCCCCAGGCTAAACTTTGCCAGCCAGCCCCTGGTGATTGGATGCAATTACTTAGCTCTGGATTGATGACTTTCTCTAACTGCAGCTTCTCTGTGCATCAGTTCAAGCCACCCCACTAGCCTGATCTTGCTTTTAGTTCTCTTCTCTCACATGTAGCTCTTCACCAGCTGGAATCTCCCTCAGGCGGGTTGGCTCACTATGAAGTCTCAATGTACTGCCACACTTAGACTAAACCCAGCAGTAGATGCTGTTCTGCCTGGGCAAGTCTCTCTATGCTCTTTCTCTCAAAGCTTGCTCCTTAGTAGCTCCTCAACTCACATGCTCTCCTCTCAGCCTCCCCCCCCAAGACACTGCAGCTCTCACTTCATCTCTGGGAACTCCTCCCAGCCCCAGAGCACGGTGGGGGTGCAGTTCTGTCTCACTCTATGTGGTCATAACAAGTCGTGGCAAAGTGTGCATAGTTGAGGGCACCCTTGATACATTAAAATATATATTTTGTTGTCATCTACAAAATCTCTAAGCGCTTCCACTTGTTGTTTGTTTTTTCATATAGCTAAGTTGCGTTACCATCTTTCTGATTGTATCTACAAATGTGATATACAAAGATTCCTCCTAGGTCTACCCAGTCAGTATTGTATGTGACTCATTCTAGCAAAACTAGCAAACAGTTGCAATGTGTCGGGATACAATCAAATATCAGGGGTATCAATTAATATTAGCCTATAGAGTGACCTCTATATGAGAATCCCTTTCGATAGGGTCTGGTTTTATTTTATTGAAATACCGTGAATGTAGTGGGGCAGAACAAGCTAGGGCTCTGGTCTGGCTATGGCCCTGTCGTAAATGGATTATTTTATTAGGAGGGTCATAAAAGCCAGATTCCTGAAGAAGAGTTTCTCCAGACCCCAAACTGTCACTTGACACAAAGGAGAGGAGCAGTTTTGCCTTTAAAAAGTGTTGTATAGAAACATAATGTTGTTCACTTCACGAGACTTCCAAACAGAAGAGGTGTCCCTGATTTCTGGTCTGTCCCGACCCGGAAGGATCTTTAGTGTAAGTAATAATAAAAAAGGAACACTTAATCACAAAGCGCTAGCATATAAATGCCTGTTCTATCAAAGTTCCTTCTTCTTTTCTATCCGAACTTCAAATAAAAATTAGAAAGTGTCCAAGTATTTTATCTCTTTCTTTCAAATATGCAACACACAGTGGAACCCTCGCATTGAGAAGTGCAGATCGAATGTATCAATACAAGTATCCTACTTACAGACTTCTCCTCTTGGTATGTATGCGTGTCTCGTTGACCAAACAGCCGAATTCCTCACAGAAGGTTCCTAAATCGCAGTTACTAATCTCAGATTGTTTAGATGCAGTCCTTCTTCCATCTTATATTCCTCTCCAATGGATCGATAGTGCCAAGGGGGGAAGAAAAATCACAATGGTGTAAAACCTTAAGATATATTCCTCTCCCTCCAGACAGATATGCTTACAATAATGTGACTTGGGTTTTAAGCATCCAATTTATTCCGGTAGTTATACACCATCTTCTCCACACTTCAAATGGTTCTTCCTCCACTTAGAATTTTCTCCAACGAATACGCATATAATATAATAGGGAGAAAGGAAGAAAGGGCATAATAGTGTTAAACCTCACTAAGCAATCCTCTCCCTTCAGATAGACATGCTTACAATAGAGAGGCTTGAATTTTATGCATTCAGTCTATCCCCACAGCTCTGTGTCTTTGTTCCACAAACTTCGTAACCACTCCAATTCCATTAGAGGGAAGTAGATTAATCCAAATATTACTCTCTTCTCATGATATTATTTCAAAGATGATAGATTTATTGGTATAACAAAACTTCATGCAGCATTATAAAAACAAAGTTCCCTGACCAAATGAGGATCAGTTTGGACGCGGCTTGCAGCTGGCTAGCTAATACTCACTCCCGAACTAGATGTCTCTACTGCCGGCAGTTAGAAAAAGGGGTCTGATCGCCTGGTCTGTGTAAGGCAGTGAATCGAACTATACTGATATCGTACTGCATGCCTATACGTCCTATAGACGCCTCCCATCAACGCGTTTCTGCTACCTTCGTAGCCTTTTTCAAGACCTTGTAGAACAGACCTTGTGGCTGTTGTGATTAACTTCTTGAGCCCCAGATAAGTCACGAAAGCCTCAGGTGAGGTCAGGGTCGTGACACAATGCATAGCAAATCTAACTGTCATTGCCATCATTCAAACTTCTCAGTTTTCTAGATATGTTACACTAATGCCCTTTCACATCTTCACCACAGCAATAACTTTGGTTTGGTTTTTCAACCCAGTTTACTGCCGTGGCTTTTTGGTACAAAAAAATACCTGATTGGGTCCCTTAAAACTCTGCCTGCAGGGTAGACTTGGGAAATTCTGGATCCTGCATCTGCCCTGACAGTATTAAAGGCTGCAGACATGGGGAAAACCCCTTCTCTTTCCCATGATGAGTCCCGGGTCATTAGACTTGAGACCAGGACCCCAGTACCCATTACATCCTGGATTGCTGTATCCTATTTTGTCTCTAAGGGCAGACGTGGACCAACTATTCCTATTGTGGACATTTCTACTACCTTTCTTTAGAGGCTGCTGTTGAACACTCTCACTGGGACTAATCATGCTCTGCGCTCATTATTCTACACCTGTGCTTTGGGTTTATTTATCCCATCATTCCAGAGCTAAGTGTGGGTCATTATTTCCTGTTAATTGTTTACTGTGCTGCATGATTGTTTGCTGTTCTCAGATGTGGTCATGTTATATGGTTTTACTCTGTTTCTCTTGGATCCCTGAATTCCAGCCAAGCTGCTCACTCTCTGGATTTTATTTTGACTTTCTTTCTTACTCCCTTTGGATTAACTACACCTGCATATTTCTCCTGTGGACTCATATGGACTCTCTACATTCCTGGTATCCTTGTGTTTTATACCTGTAAACTCTGCTTATTACTGCATTATCCGCCTACTTCTGTATTGCCTTCCTATTCCATCTGCATCATCAAGAAATAAACCTTACCAGTTCTGGAGCTACCTTGTTCTGTTGACATATCAAACATAACAGAATGACCCACCGAAACTGTCTGGGTGCTGCAGAAGAATATGCTTCTTTGATGTCTCCCCACCTTGACCAGCAAAACTCTGGGATTCCTTCTGCCATAGGTTCTGGTGATGTCCATTTGTTTAGTGCTTTACTTTTGGATGTGGTACTACTTCAGTCCCAAATTTTGAAATCTTTATTGCCTGGGCTATTGGAGAAGCCATCTATTACAGTAACCACTAGCTACTTCTTGGTTGCTTCAGTGGCTGTCTCCTGTATTTCAACCTGCCGTGACCACATCCAAGCCCATCCCCACCATCAGGGTCTCTGGTGAACAGCAGTCCCACGGTAAGACTCTGCATTCAGACAGGCAGTTATAGCTGCCCTGATGGTGTCCTGGTTGAACCTCCTAAACCTTTTGTGACCAGACAACCTGATTCTGATTTGGTACTTTCTGTTGCCAGCACTAAACCATTAGCGCTGTGTGGGGTCCATTCAACTCTCACCCTGAAGGAGTGGAGTTTTTGAAAGCACAACACAACCAGTCCTGCCCTTTGCACAGACCCAGACCTTCAGGAGGGGTCTCCAGTGCCTCAACTCTGGCAGGGGTCTGTGCCTTAACCCCAAGAGGAGTCTCCAGAGTCACAACCCCAGGAGGTGTATCCAGTGCCTCAACTTCAGGAGAAGTCTACAGTGGTTTAACCCCAGGAGGGGACTCCAGTCTTGTAAACCCAGGAGGGGTCCCCAGTGCCTCAACCGTAGGAGGGATCTCCAGTGATGGACTACTGGGACCTTTAGTTTTCCATGTTGGTCAGTACCCTGTGTGGGGGCGCATGCCTCAGTAGAGACAGCTGAGTGCCTCACAGCTATACCCAGCCTGAGGCGCTTCACAGCACTGCCCAGTCCGAGGTGCCTCACAGCCCTGCCCAGCCCATGGTGACTGGGGTGGGGGGAGGAGAACCGGGAAGTAGGTGTGGATACATGTGTATCCGCACCTACAGATCACATACATGTGTGTGAATCCAGTCCTATCATTCTAGTATATTTCAAGGAGGCAAATATAGTCTTTTTCTAATAAATATTTGTATTATTTGGGGATGTGGCTTGCACACCAATGGAGTAGGCAGCGGGTCTCCAGAGCTCCGTGCCTATTCATCCTTTCCACTCATTCTGCGGCACTTTTGAATCCTGTCCTGCTCGCCCACTGTGTCTCCTGTATGGTGTTGTCAGCTGGGGCTTTCCCTTGCTCCGGTCTCCTGCCAGCTCCTGGCGGTGGCAGTGGTTCCCTTGAGTCCTGGCTCTGCGGCGGTGGGCCCACAGACTGAAGATATCAGGCAGTGGGGCAGCACGGTGAGGATGTGGGACACCCTGGCACTGGAGCTACTTAATTGAGCGCTCCAACGGCGGTGGACATACCACCTCCCTTCCTCCTTAGGAGACATACAGAGGCTGTGCCCACGCCATTACCCACATGGGAGGCACCATTTTGTCAAACTGCCTTCCCTTTGTTACAGACCTGGCGATTCTGTGGGTTACTGGCAGCCATCGTGGCTCTAGGTGTATTATTTCAATTATTATTATTATTTCAAGTTTTCAGTACCAAACACCTGGGGACTGTTTCTATTCTGTATATATATACAGTTACTGAGTCCACCTGCAAGATTCTCATATTGGAAGCTTATACTTGGGGACCTTTTGCATACTCATCTCTGCAACAGCTCCCATGGGGGTTTCTTGTAAAGAGTGCTTTTGTCTGTGATCTGCCCTGTATTTGGAAACCATATATATACTTCTAATTTAAGCCTCTCTACAGACACTTCAGGAATGTCCTGGTTTCTACCTCTCTGTGTACAAAGCACCGCTGTATACCCTCAGTGGTTGTGACTATTTGCATACTCATACTTATACCTTCATTTTTCAACACACTTCTACAAATCCTTTGGGGTCTTTACTGGTACAAGCTCATCTATACGTACCCACCGTTTCCTTTGCTACCTGCCAATGGGGAAGAACTTGCACTGAACGGCTTCTACGAAGCTCAGACAGTTTGCTCATCAAAATAGCAAATCCCCAATTTCTCCTCAACAGGATCAAGACTGAAACTAATCCGATGCCTGAGAAATCTGAAATCACCATGGCGCAGTTGCTGAAGGCCAATGCATCTAAGCAACACATATCAGACCAAATAGGAACTTTGAAGTCACACACCTCTATGCTGAGGCACCATATCCAAAAAATCTGTGAAAGAGTTGGTGAAGTGGAGGTCAAAGTCTCTATCCTTGAAGTATCCCCAATAAAGGCTCAGATAACGGATATGCAGTCACAGATGTCTTCCTTCAGAGCTAAAATCAATGACATGGAGGGTTGTCTGCAGAGAAACAATATTCGCTTCATGGGATTCCCTGAGAAATCAGAGGGTTTCTATGCGGAGGCTTTCCTGGAAGCATTGCTTACCCAACTCTTTGGCAGAGAGGAATTCTCTCTCCAATTTGCTATAGAGAGGGCCCATCGGATGCCTGGTCAGAGTTCCCTCCTGGGGCTTCATGTGTTTATTGCCAACATTTTCTGAACTTCAGAGAAAGGCTGTACCATCTGAAAGGCCCACTTATGTTCAACAACCAGAAAATCTTTGAATTCTCAGATTTCGCTGGCGAGGTGCTGAGATCTCTTGCACAGTTCTTGCAAGTAAAACAGCACCTGCGTGACCTCCAGCTCCCCTATGCTATGCTTTGTCCTTCTAGGCTGCGGGTTTTAGCAGACGGTCAGACACACATCTTCAAATCACCATGGGATGCGGCGAGAGGGCTCAACAGAAATGTGCCTGGACCGCGTCAACTTGAAAATGTGAGAGTGTAATTCGTTGTCTCACTCTCCTACTGTGGATTACAATAAAAAGATCTCGCCTCATTGTCCTGGATTATACTTGGTGAGACTGTTCTTATAGTTCATATTTTGTATTACGGTTCTCCCAGAATCTGCAGGATAGGACTATATTATTGTGTCTTATTGTGTTATTACCTAAAAAGTGCCTTTTTCAATTGCACAGAGCTCTGGTGTAGTTTTAAGTGTTTTAGTTTCCTGGCAATAAGTCTGGGGTATTTGTTCAAGTGGTTACACTCTCTGCTACGAAACTCTTATTGCCAAAAATTGGAAATCCAAAAGTTTCTTTTTGAATGTCCCATTTTCGAATACTTACCGCTTTCTACTTTTTTTTAATGAATGGGTGAGTATGCCGTTCGGCATTCTTTACCCATTTGCTTTTGCAATTGCCGTTATCCTTCCACTGTCTGCGATATCCTGGACCTGGAACAGGTGAGTAAACTATCTGTGCAGGTTAGGGTTAGAGTAAGGGTTATGGTCAGGCTGCAGGGAAGGGAAGGTTAGTGTCAAGCTGCAGGGGAGGGAGGGTTAGGGTCAGGCTGCAGTAGATGAAGGGTTAGGGTCAGGCTGCAGGGGAGGGAGGGTTAGGGTCAGGCTGCAGGGGAGGGAGGGTTAGGGTCAGACTGCCAGGAAAGAAGGATTAGGGTTAGGGTAGTGAGAGGGGAAGGTTAGGGTTAGAATTAAGGAAAGGACTATTTTTTCTTACAATTTAGCAGAAGGGAGCTTTCAGTGCTCCGTGGAGCAACTGGCTGAGAGGAATCTGATTTTTCGAAAATCTGATTTTCTATGCAGGGACTCACACCCTTGTTCAAGTTACCCTTGGATGTGACATTTCATATGTAAGTTTTCTGGAGTTAGGGAGTTATATATACATTATGTTGGGAAATGTATATGGGGTGGGAATAGGTTGGGAAGGATTGGAGGATACTGGGTTGTTGGGTTTTGTTTTCCTTTGTTTTTATATTAAAATGTCAGCAATGTACTGTTATTCTTTACCTTTAATTGTTGGCTTAATGTCATCTATGTACATCCTAGTAGCTTGGAAAGCAGTGTAATGCATTGTCAAGGTATATTATACCAGTTATTCTGAAAATCCTGTGTTTATTACATGTGAGTGGTTATCTGATGTCACAAGGCAATTGTAGCTCCTCTCCGATCTCCCTGATCAGTTGGATGTTCGGGGCCTGAATGATAGAGTGAAGCGGTCCCTTGTGCTAAAACAAGTTGAAGCATATAATCCTGATTTTGTGTGTCTCCTCGAAACCCATCTGTCAGGCATGAAATTATTGTCCCTTAAAAGAAAAATGGGTGGGTCGGATGTTCCATGCTCCTTTTATCACTCATTCTAGAAAGTCTTCTATGCTTATTCATAAAAGAGTTGGATTTCATCTGTAGAGGGTTAAAACTGATCCTCAGGGCTGATTTGTTTTTATTCATGCACTATTTTACTCTTCACCATTGACCATCACAGCTCAATATATACCCCCCCATCGCACCTGAAATCCTTAATCACTTAATTGACTTTGTATTGTTGGTTCCTGCTTCCCCATTATTTGTATGGGTGATTTTAATATGATATTAAATCCCCTGTTAGATTGCTGGAGGGAGAGTGCTGCTGTGGTTGGATACTTATCCCCTAGACATTCAGCTATGCTGGTGGAACTGGGGTTGGTTGATCTGTGGAGGCAAAAGATCCCCACTACCTCTAAATTCTCCTGCTCCTCCTCACACCGAACCGTCTCCAGAATTGACATGGCGCTGGGTATGTCGCTGGATGTCGACTTACCTACCTACTTACCTGGGGGAATCTCTGCCCATGCTCCTATAAAAGTGCTGTGGGATATAAACCTCCCTAGAGGAGCATCGTTTTGGAATCTTAACCCGTTTTGGTTAACTTTAGTGGGGCAGGGATCTACATTAGCAGCTGAGTGGGAGGCATACTTTGATAAAAATAGGGACCATATTGTTCATATTGTTAAATTTAAGAAAAACTCTAGGAAACAGGAATCTGACCTTCAAAATAATTTTCTGACCCTAGAATCCACTTATTTAAGTACCCGCTTAGATTCAGATAGGGTGGTTATATTGTCAACAAGCCTATTCTGATAGCCTCTTAGCAAAATCTATTCTAAATCTATCTAAAGCTTCTATTCTCTGTGCGCTCATGGTATGGTCAGTCTGATAGGTGTGGTAGAAACCTAGCATAACTTGCAAAGGACCAGCTAGCTACTATTGTCATTACTGAAGTAAGAGATGCAGAGAGTAGGCCACAGCACACAGTCCCAGACATAGCCAGTGTTCTCCCCAGCGTGATTTAGTCGGGCGCTCTGCCAGGAACCAGGAAAGGACCCAACCTCAGTGGACTCATATAGGCCCATCTTGCTCTTAGCTACCAATATTAAAATATTTGCTAAAATTAGCCTCCAGACTTTCTCAGGTGGAGGATGAATTGATACATCCAGACCAGACAGGATTTATGCCCAAAAAACACACTTGCATTAATTTTAGGCGACTATACATCCATCTACAAATGCAGCATCTGGAGGAACCTGCTGAGTCGGTAGTCACCCTAGATGCTGCAAAGCATTCAACCCGAATGGCGTTATCTGTGGAGGGTGATGGAGAGTTTGGAGCTGGGTGCTCAAATTATTTCTGGGTTAAGATACTTTATTCAACACCACTTGCCAGGGTTCCTATCAATTTGTTTCTGATAGTTTTAAACTGGGCAGAGAGACCAGACAGGGGTGTCCACTATCTCCATCCCTGTTTCTGTTGGCAGTTAAACCTGTTGCTAGCGCTATACATGCTGAACCCATAATTAAAGGGATTGCTATGGGTGAGACTGAGGAGAAGATTGTCCTGTATGCTGATGATCTTCTTCTGTTCCTTTTGGATACACAGGGGTCAATTAAGGCTCTCCTGCAATTAGTCAATACATTCAGTTTATTTTCTGGGCTTTTGATGAATTGGGACAAATCCTATATAATTCTCAGCCCCGTTGTCTCCCTTAGTTGCTTGCCCTTTGAAATGGACCTCTCAGTTCAAGTACCTAGGTATCTTAATATCAAATGAAATGTTTGAATTTTATCCCCAAAACTTGCTACCCCTTATTGTTACACTCCGTAGTAGTTGCACTGGCAGGATCTAGCAGGCTTAGGTTCTATGTGCTCCCTTTTCCCCAGCTGTCAGGTAATCACCTATGGAGGTGTGTCAGGGTTGCCTTGTGATTGGAGGATCCCTCCTTAAATACTCCCTACTCACTTCCACAGGTGTCGGTTATAGCGTCTGGTTCCTGATCGTGCTAGCTGTCTGTCTGAGTGCTTTGTTTGCTTTCCTGGTGTGTACCCCCTTGCTTCCCTCGTACCCTCTGACTTATTGTTGACCCCCTGTGTGGTGAGGTGCGCGGCGAGAGTAGTTCGCTACTCCCGCTGGCGGCCTCAGCCCCGGACAGGCTCCGGTCTGTTTACTTGTATGCGAGTGAATTCCATCTCCTTGCTCCGTCTTGTCAGGCGTGTTTGTGAGATCTGCCATGTGTTGTGAGCGTTACCTGCGGTTACCATCTTGCAGTGTGTTTGGTTCTTATTACCTGCAGGTTACCATCTAGCAGTGTAGTAAGACTCTGTATTTACCTGCTTTGGTTATCTAGCAGTGTCGGAGTTCCGTTCTTAGGTCTCCTGTGTTCCTCGCAGCTGAGTGGGTTAGCCGCCAGTGTGTTTACTGTGTGAGCGTTCTGCTGAGTGTGTGTCTTCTCCAGTGTGTATAGAGCATAGCTCCACTGTGTGTGTCATCTCCAGTGTGTTTTAGAGCATAGCTCCACTGTTTTCCACCTACAGTGTAGCGCAGACTTTTACCCCTGTCTGCTTATAGTTCCCTTGTTACATCTGGGACTTGTGGTACATCTAGTACTGCCTGTGGGCAGCTTCCTTTTAGTATACTAATAGTTAGGAGTACAGCCTGCTTATCCTCCAGTGCAACATCTCTCCTAATACCCTGCCTATGGTTTCCTATTAGTTATACTTTATTATTTAGGGAAGTTATATTCTTGTCTGCATTACTGTGTATGAGGGTTCCGGTATTTGCATTAAAGAAACCTTTTACTGTTCTTGAGAGTAACTGTGTTATTACTACCTGGTTATTGTATGCAAGGGTTCTTGGGTGTATCTGGGTTCCTGAATAAGCACTACCACGCTGCAGTACCCCTTTGGGAACTATTGCCGGGGGCACGACCTGTCAGAACAGCAGCCCAGACTATCCTCACCTTCAGAGGCTCTAGTGAATACCTGGTGCTGACATAGACTCCGGGCCCCCGGTGAGAAAACCCTTAAGCCGACTGTAACACTTATCAGTACATCAGAGGCTAGGATGAAAATTTGGAGTAAACTCCCTCTCACAGTTATGGGCAGAGTTAACTTGCTTAAAATGACTGTACAACCCAAATTGTTATATGTTCTCCTTCAGTTGCCTGTCCCGATTCAACATAAAAATTTTCATTACCTCCTTTGTTTGAGGGGAGGGGGGGGGGGCAAACATGCCAGAAAAAAGGAAAGAGAATCTCTGTAAATTTAGAG
>WWET01000887.1:473225-497175 GCA_011038615.1 Limnodynastes dumerilii | reverse complement strand
TAAAGCTGGTCAGTATCTGTGTGCAGTAAGCAATTCAAAGATATATCCCTGCATGCAAAGAATACAATTAAATTAATTCCCCCTGCAATCTACATGGTTTTGCCCAGGAGTGACTTTAAGTTCTTATTTTAAGAAGATTCTTAAGTGTGAATCAGGTCCTAAGAGAGGAAAGTTACTCCTGGGCTAAATTATAGTGATTGCAGGGGAGTCATATTTCATCTGCTGCAAACAGTATTAGAGTTGAGAGGTGGAGTTTCATAGCCCAAGTCTAAATAACAGTGTGATAGTAAAGCTGGTCAGTATCTGTGTGCAGTAAGCAATTCAAAGATATATCCCTGCATGCAAAGAATACAATTAACTTGACTCCCCCTGAATTCTTAAGCCGGGATCCAGACCAAAGATGCAGTACAGACAATGCCTGTTCGGTCTCATTAGTAGCTCAGTCAGTAGAACTGCCATCTTTAGAGGTAAGAGTCCTGGGTAGAGTTCTTTAGACTGGGACTCAATTAATTAACATTTGCAGCTGTGGATCCCAACATACAGAAAGCAGCCAAGGTCAATGCAGCTATGTAGCTAGATTGCAGATCCAAATGCAATAGCAGGTTAATCTACTGTAATGTCCACTGGAAATGGTGGTTATATTTTGTATGGGCACTTAGTCATGTAAAGTCAAGAGTATAGTCATGAATGAAAATAGCTCTAGAAAAAATTATCATGTTTCTTTTAATCAACAATTTTCATAAACAGAATTCCCATACCTTTAGTCCCATAGTATTGTGTTTGGTATATTAAATGCGAATGCAATGGGTATAATGACTAATATAATGAGTAATAGGTTGTGGAGTGTCAGCCTTCAGCAGCCATGACCTTAGGCTGATGCAACTGTGTTGCCATAAACTAGAGCACACCCTTACTGTACATCATGTGCACATATTTTTTGAGCATGCACACTGAAAAAATCATTAGAGATATGGTACATCATCGGCTGTACATTTAGACCCTATTTATGTATCCCTGTTGTGAACTATTACAAAAAATAGACAAGTCCAAGCAGAGGCGTATCTGCCCCTTGGCCAGGATGGCATCCGCCAGGGGCACCAGCCAAGGGGGCGCTGCCCAGCGATGCCACCCATGGGTAAGAGATAGTGTCGCCTAGTGCAGTGCTGGTCTGGAGTCAGACTGTAACAGGATGCTTTAAAATAGGGGGCTGGTTTCTCTGTGACCGCATGACTTTGTTTCCCTTGCAAGTCTCAACCATCGTGGTACTTCATGTCTCTCGCAAGTCTCGGCCATTGGGGGATTTAAATTCTAGCCACAGTACTGCTCAAAAGGACACAGGTAAGGTAAGAAAACCTGGGGAGGGGGGTTGGAGCCTGGAGGCACATGATGGAAGTACTGGGGGAGTCTGGAGGCAAATAATGGGAGTACTGGGAGTAAATGGGTAATGGGGGGTTCACCAATCCCTTACTTTGCCAGGGGCACTGGACCCACACACCCCTGAGTCCAAGGTGACTTCCAGTTTTAGAAAGTCATTTTCTATAAAGTAAATTTAGTTTAGTTACTCTCTTTATTAAGAAACATTGAAGAAATGACATCATCAGTCTTCATTTCATCAGATATTATAAAGAGAGGGCAAGCTTGTGGTCGCCAAAACAGTGGCCTTTACATTGAATGTGCTATTACCCAATATTGCAGAGTGAAGGGAATTTGGAGGTTAAAGGCCAGGTCCAGACCTACGTTCCCTTTACGTTTCAACGCGTAGCGTATTTACGCTATCGTAATCAACATGCACTCCCCTAGGCACTCACCTCGCTCGTATGTACTTTGGTCGTTTTACACTTTCCAAACCCTACCTTAACTTTTCATAGCGTAATTACTGACGTCTGTAATGGCTGCACGTACATAAGCGCCTAAGCTCGCCCATACTGTATGATTTAAATGCCTCACCCCGCCTCCGAAGCGTACGCTGTTGATACTAGGCTGGTACGTACGTTTAGCGTTACGTGGTGTAACATCTGCTGCGCACATGCGCAGTACATGAAAAACAGCATTTTTACGTCTCCAGCTGGCGTAAATACCCTAGCGGACGTAGCTCTGGATCTGGCTCAAAGTAATCATAGTAATTAATTGATGATTGTTGGGCTGCATCAGGGTCCTCTTTCCTCCTGGTCCTGTGTCAGCCACATCCCCCGTTCTTTCCATATATTAGGCATAGTAAATGTTTTTATTGTTTTATCCATGTTTTTTGTCTAGATTGTATACTTAAAAAGTAGTAAACTTTAATTTGTAAGTAGGTAAAAACGATGTTTGTTTATGACAGAAGTAACAGTGACACGGGCAGTATATCAAAGGGTTATGATGTTATGCCCCAGCAAGTCAGACCAGATCAGTTTACTGCCGTATATATCACTAAACCACTGACCTTCTCAAGTACTTAATACTACCTTTTTTTTATTTTGATATTCAATTTGGCATTTATATTTTGAGAATAGTTTTAAATTTCTGATTTACTTGTTATCAGTAATATATTGGATGATCTCTAGGAATGGTGTGAATTACACATGTAAAGGTCATCAGGTTTTCAAAGCTAATTGTTAAATCCAGACCATATCAATAACCTCTGTGTGGCTTCTAAAGCATGGTGTTACTTTTAAAACTAATGACATGATTTCAGAAAGAAGCTGTGCTGTAAACAATCTTCCAATATATTAATAGAAAGCATATTGCAAATGCTATTATATAGAAGTAAATATCTTGTGCTACTCCTGTAAAAATAGGACAGCTTAACAGAACTTTTTATAGATCAAGCTGGTGGGTAGCAGATTTACCAGAATGGGTTCCACAAATAACCTCATTCACCCTCATGATTGTAGTTCAAAGAAAAATAACAATGGGAATATCATTGTAATTAAGGTGTGTTTCTGTGTCATGTTTCTATAGTTAGTTGGCTGGCTGATCAGTAGATTTAGATGATGTATGGAAACTTTATAATGCACATAACAATGCATCTTATATTACAGGGAAGAACCAAAATATGATTCGTGGAATTATTAGTGTGAAAAATGTCTCCAGTATTGCAAAGTGGGTATCAGTCCTCATGGCTGATCTCATTTTAAGAGATGAACAACAGAGAACCTAGTTAGGCCGCCTGAGGATCACATTAATTTCATTGTGCTAGGTGGAGGTCAAGATTTACCCATTAGGAAGTAAGGGCTTGGATAGAGGGGTGGTCATTGCCATTCCAGGCTGAAGGCTTTATATGTAATTAACCAGTAACAGATTATACAATTCCATCTGTAAAATAAACTGCAGAAATGTCTGTGACACATTTTTGAAAATATATGATTAAAAACTTTCAGTTTTAGAAAATAATTTTCTATAAAGTAAATTTAGTTTTGTTACTCTATTTACTAACAAACATTGAAGAAATGACATAATCAGTCTTCATTTCATCAGATGTTATTCAGAAAGCTTTCTTACAGAGGGCAAGCTTAAGGTCGTCAAAGCAGTGGCCTTGACATTGAATGTGCTATTACCCAATTGCACAGTGAAGGGAATTTTGGAGGTAAAGTAACCCCTGTAGATGATGAGTTTTGCTGCATCAGAGTCCTCTTTCCTCCCGGTCCTGTGTCAGCCACATCCCCCGTTCTTTACATATATTAGGCATTGTAACCATTTTTATTGTTTTATCTATGTTTTTGGGTTTTTTTCCATTAAACCACAGGCCTCAAGTCCCTTGCAGGAGGTTTGACGGCTCTCCTGGGATACTGGGAGAACTGGCCAAATTTCAGGGGTTTCTCAGACATTCTGGGAGAGTCGGCAACCCTGTATTAGATAGACGAGCAGATAGATAGCTGGTCCATCCCTCCAAGGAGAAGCAGGAACACGCTGGGTAGCCAAAGGAGACTGAAAGTGAAAGTAACTCTGCACTCTGCGTAGGCTGCCTGTACTGAGCTTGTCAGCAGCCAATGCTTTCAGGATACCGTCCTCAGCATTGCAGTAGAACAGTGTCAGTGAAGGCTGCCAATGGTCCACCGCCACAGCCCCTCAACCCCTCTCCCAGACTTTTGGGGAAAAGGGAAAAATAAACAAAAAACTGTTTTATTTAATTTTCACATAATAATTTACCAAAGGCGGTGAAGGAGTAGAATTTCTGTCACTCCCTTTTAGACTGACACCCGATGCTTTCCACACCCCTGTGTAACGTCACTGGGTGAAACAAGCACCTGCTCTTGCCTCATTTAAGAACACAATAGCCATTGATTTACAAAGTCATTAGAAAAGGCCATATGTGAAAGTGACTTTTTATCCATTCATTACTAAGTAGTATCCTGTATATCGCAATGATTATATGCCACATTGCTAAATACCACATAAGTCATGGGAACTACCAGTGAATTTGCCAACAATGCTGTGAGTCAATGTCAACAATAAAGGGAGTCACCAATACTACTTGAATACTGAAGGGTAAAATGGCCTTTTATTTATGTATTTGGATTTTACCCAGGTGGTACTAAGGCAATTTATTTATCTGTTATCCTCATGACGTGTTTGCTTTCTTTGCACAGTTGGCATATTCATTTTTTGTGTAATTGTGACAGAAATGCCCTTAGGACAACCTTTAGCACTTGACTAGAGAAGTACTGAGACATTTGTGCTGACATACTCATTATGGTCTGGAAGGATCCAGACACACAGAGCTGTTACACTGCCAGCAGTTTTGTCAGTGGTAGAAGTGCTGTAGATATAATTCCTAGATTGTAGAACACAATGCATAATCTGCGGAGTGTTCAAGATAACAGGAAATAGTCGCTTTGGGGGTCATGTAACTGTAGTGTCCCAAAGAGAGTCACATGTGTACTCCTAAAGATACATTTCTTGACCCTCCAAAGAAGCTGGTTACAGAGATCCAAAACATAATGACCATTTTGCAAGCCCTGATTCAGGTTGTGAAACTTGTTCACATTATGACAATTGTAGAAGTGTGTGTAACAAGGAGCTTGTTTGCATAATAATCAGTATCTATAACACATAACTGAGCTAGCAACAGTTGGCAGGACGGGTCCCACCACCGAGACATGACATAACATCATGTGACCACATACAGACGTGCATTTACATCCCGCCTTTGAAATTGGAGAAATGCAGGCACAATAATGAACACACCGGCTCCTTGTATTCTGGGCAGTATCCAACCTGGCTGTGAAGAACTGGCTTCATGAATGCAAAGTAGATGGCGCCGCTTGCATTCATAAAGGGGGCTGTTTGGGTAGTACGCATTGTCTCGAACTGTTGCCATCTTGTCAAATTCATGCTCAGTTTGCATACGGACAGATGGACCTAGATATAGCAAATTATGTGCTGACTTGTCATGTGACAATTTCACAGCTGTCCTACGTTTGTTGATGGTGTCTGGCACTTGTGACTCTACTTTTGGGTGTAGAAGGTGCTTTGCCATCGGGATACTTGAATGAGTGCACAAACCATCCCTGGGTGTGTTTCTTAAATTCAGTAGGGCAAGGTATATAATGGATTCATCTCATGCACATTTTGGCATCTCATTAACTGACAAAGTCCTTAAACTGTCTTCTTTTGTACTGCATAGCACTGTCAGTGACCAGCTGCTGTGGAATACCATGTGACTCGTCATACTGGATAGGTAGTTGATTTCAAACCATCCTAAATATGAATCAACCAACACCAGGTTTTCCTTTCCCCTTGTTGCATGGTGCACAAGTAAAAATGTCATGCTGAGTGTACATGGAAGGCCGGAACACAACTTCACAGGCTCTGTGCTTGGTAGCTTCCAGGCCAGCTTGTACTTATAGTTGTTTTGTATAAAAAATTTGAAGTGTACTTGGAATGACCCATGGAATGTACACAGTGAACTTATCCCTCATGCTATAGAAATAACATAGGTTGTGCTGCTCCTTGGAGAAAGGCAGCAAGACTTTAAGAATCACTTTGGAGCAGGGCTTGAAGTAAGATGTAGACGGGGTATGCCATATCGTCACTTCTCCTACAGATTTAATTGAAAAGCTATGAATTTCCATTCACTTCTATTATTTCATACCACCACTTCTAAATGTCCATACCGCCACTTCTAAATTTCCATTTCGACCACTGCTTTGGAGAGACGCTAATACTTTCCTATTACATACAAGAAAATGTCAGCTAGAATCTGATAGGTTGCTATGGGCAACATCCCCACTTTTCCTTTTCTGCAGCTTAGTAAATCTGGCCCCTGGCCTTTCTTGGGCTTTCCCTTTAAATTGTAGGCAGTTGACAGCCACATTTTCATCAAATACAAGTGGATCTATTTGTCTAAGACGTTGAACCATGTCGATCTCGTTTTTGGCACCATGTAGAAGTGTGTGTGTAACAAGGAGGCGACACTGCTGAAGCTGATTCAAATGTCTTTACTGAT
The DNA here is from genome assembly GCA_011038615.1 of Limnodynastes dumerilii. Classification (NCBI taxonomy): domain Eukaryota; kingdom Metazoa; phylum Chordata; class Amphibia; order Anura; family Limnodynastidae; genus Limnodynastes; species Limnodynastes dumerilii. Next base: position 490,748 of record WWET01000887.1, on the reverse strand, counting down.
CAGCATCTAACACTTAACTGAACTAGCAACAGTTTGCAGGAAGTGTCCCACCCCCTGGACATGACATCACATCCTGTGACCACATTACAGACATACATTTACAACAATAAAAAAATGCTACGTAATCTGTGGGCGCTATATAAAAACCTGATAATAAATAAATAAATACTGGAAGCAAAGCCTTCAGATCTGCTAAACAATATCAGCCCTAAAGCAATGGCTTTATTAAAAGCAAATAATAAAATAAAAGTATCATATTGTACAAATATTCTGAAAATTAGCAATGAACAATTGAAAGTGTATATAGGTAGTGCACACAGCATTGAATTGACATTGATAGAGATTTACAGAGCTGCAACTGATGGATCATAGCTGTGTAGACCAGCCTATTGTAAAGACACTGGGCCTGATCCAGAGGTGAGTGTACAGATGCCATGACATATCTCACTGGGATTATCCAATGCGTATTCTTAGAACCAAAGACCACGGAATTGCACCTGACCGCAACTGGAGCTACCGTGGTTTGCATTTTTAAGGGCCTGTAGGTGGAACATGCAGTCACTGGTAAGCTCTATGTATTGTATAGTGATCACTGGTGTGTTCTCTATGGTAAAGGTCACTGGAGTGCGCTTTGTATTGCACTAGTGCGCTCTCTATATTGTGTATAGGTCACTTGTGTGTTATTGCCATTGTGTTTGTTCAGTTTTAAATTGTTAGTGATAAAACTTTTGTTATTAAATGTTAAAATGTAGGAAGATGCAAATGTTTCCTTTGCTGGGAGGCACTGAACACCCTTCACTGACTTTACATATTGATGAGAAATGTCTAAAGTACTGGTTCTTAGTCATGCATGAACATTAGTATTGCTGGCTGTCAGTAAGACTAGTTAATTGCTGGCGATAGTGATGTGTCTTCATGACTGAGAGTTTGCATTCAATCATACATGCTCATCAAGGAACTTCCAAGAATCAACACCCCATTTGAGCAGAAGCACAGAGACAGATATGAAGAAACAGGCAGAAGGAAAAATTCAAATTCCACATATTGAGCCAGAACCTAAACTATGTATGGTAGTGTTTTTACGCTAGCCGCTGGCATAAAATTGACGATTTGTATTTACTGCACATGCGCGCAGCAGATGTTATGACACGTAAGGCTGATCGTACGTACCATCAGCATAACTACGAAGGAAGGGGCGAGGGCATCCATACGACACCGGTAATTACGCTTTGTAGGTGGAGGGAGGCATTTAAATTGGACAGTATGGGCCCGGGTTAGACCGCCACGTACCTAAATCTATTATGTATGTCAGTACTTACGCAAATACCCTAAAGGGCCCCTGGGTTGCTGAATGCGTATCGGCTAATTTCACTAATAAAACTAGAGGGGTGGCTATAGTATTCCGTAAAAACTTACAATATGAAATATTGACAACGGTTAAAGATCCTCAGGGTAGATTTTTATTGCTGGAGGCGCTCATCGGATCGGAGAGGTTCACATTTTTAAATGTTTATGCTCCAAACTCGCCACCACGGGATTTTTTCCTTGCTATTTCCACGCTTTTATTGCAGCATGACAACCCCAATACCATCATTGCTGGAGACTTCAATTCAGTGGATGATCCTGCCATGGACAGATCCCCTCCAGCTCCCTTCCACCTGACCCAAAGCCATAATCATATACACTATCTTAAAACCACACATCATGTTTCAGACCCCTGGAGAATGTGTAACCCCACAGACCACAGTTTCACATTCCACTCTGCAGTTCACCGGTCATTTTCCCGAATTGACTATATCCTTGTAAGTAATAATCTGTTCCCGAGGCTTATTTCCACAAACATTCACAACATAATTATTTCCGATCACGCACCTGTTTCCTTAACCTTCCTTCCTAATCGGATGCTTTCCCGAGAGAGATTCTGGCGTTTTCCATCCCACCTATACACTTCAGATGATTTCAAAGCTTTCTTAAATAACAAATGGAGAGAGTATGAGCATGATAATGATATACACAAGGACAACCCTATATTATTCTGGGAAGCTGCAAAGGCGGTCTTACGAGGCCATATTATATCATACCAAGGACAGAAAAAACGAGCTTTTAAAGAAACTTACAGGACAGAAAAAATAAGCTTTTAAAGAAACCTACAATAGGTTGTACTCTGAGGTTAAAGTCCATTTTGCCCAATATTCTTCTGACCCTACAGACAATAATATGCAAATTTACCAGACTTCCAGGCAGATCCTTGAGAGCTTGCTATTGTCCCAGGCTCAATTGGGGCAAGAGTACTCCAAAAGTAAATTCTTTAGATGGGGAAATAAGCCTGGTAAGCTCCTTGCAAATATGGTCAAAATACACCGCAAAAGACAAGATATATTAAAAATCACAGATCCATCCTCACAATCGTCTAGCACCTCCCTAAAAGACGTGCAATTAGCATTTCACCAATACTACACAAAATTGTACACAGCTACTCCAAATCTCCAGGCATTACGCAAAACCCTACTAAATAAAATCCATTTGCCCAAGCTTACAGAAGCTCAAAAAGAATTTTTAAACTCAAAAATGACGGATACTGAAATTGCTAGAACTATCACAACATTGCGAAATAATAAATCACCGGGTCCTGATGGATACACGGCGGAATTTTATAAAACTCTTAAACCCGCAATACTCCCAACTCTCACACATCTATTTAATATCATACACTCCGAGCATCCTCCTTATCCTTCTTTCAACCAAGCGCACACCATCTTGCTTCTCAAACCAAATAAACCTGCAGATTTGGTTACTTCCTATAGGCCTATCACTCTCCTAAATCAGGACTTTAAGTTATTGGCAAAAATCATGGCAGAAAGGCTACAGTCTATCCTCCCTACACTTCTAACCCCCCACCAGATGGGGTTTGTCCATGGCAGGCATTCGGTCAAGGCGGTACGCACAGCAGTGGCTGCCATAGTGGCCTCGGCTGTTACACCATCTTCTGGATCCCCCACAATGTTACTCAGCTTGGATGCTGAGAAAGCATTTGATCAAGTGTCATGGCCTCATCTACAAGAAATTTTCACATATAGGAACTTCGGTAATGCATTTGCTAAATTTATTGATTACATCTACTTATCTCCTAGCACTAACCTTATTATAAATGGTTGCAGAGGGGAACCAATGATCATGACGAGAGGAACCAGGCAAGGTTGTCCACTTTCCCCCCTCTTATTCAACCTAGCCCTTGACCCTTTACTAAGGTTATTGCAGGACTCGCCGAGCTTCAAAGGCATTGCTATTGGCCGTAAAACTGTTAAATTAACTGCTTTTGCGGATGACCTATTACTCTACGTTTCCGACCCGTTGAGTTCCCTCCATGAGATTCTAAATATCATCCAGGACTTTGGAAAAATTTCAGGTTTTACCATTAACCCTTCCAAATCCACTGCTTTATGGTTGGGACGGGAAGAACGTCCTGTCTGGCACAATCAATTCCAAATCAGCTGGGCTAAACATTCATTGGTATATTTGGGTCTAACACTTCCCAAAAATCACCATAACCTGTATTCAGACAATATGCGTAACTTAATCTCGGAGGTATGCACAACTATGTCTAATTGGCGAAACCTTCCACTTTCATACTCAGGGCGGTCAAGTCTAATAAAAATGATACTGTTCCCCAAACTACTATATCCCCTACAAATGTTGCCTATAAATCTCACATCTGCAGACGAACGTTTACTCAATAAATCATTCCGCAACTGTATATGGCAAGGAAAGCGTCCCAGAATAGCTTTCGTTAAACTACAGCAACATCGCACCAATGGAGGTATAAATTTTCCCAATTTGAAGCTGTACAATTATGCCAGCAATATTCGATTCATTAGAGATTGGCTAAATAATACGGAACGCTACTCCAATACCCCATTTGAACAATCCTTCCTCCACAATATCTCTCTTGCCTCTTTTCTCCACTGTTCGCGGGTTGATTTACCCCAAGACATTCAAAGTAACCCCCTATTAATGTCAGTCTGGTCTACGTGGAAACGAATCAGAAAGGCTAGAGGCTTAAACAACAAATATACCCTTTTTCTCCCTCTCCTGAAGAACCCAGACTTTCAACATGGGGAAGCAGGCTATCCGTTTGACAGGTGGGTTACAAATAAAATCATCACAATTCGAGACCTAACTATACCACACAGAAAATCACTTCAATCTGTATTGCAAATACAAGAAGCACACAATATTCCATCTACGCACATATTTGCACTTCAGCAAGCACTACATTACGCACAAAGTGTTATTCGAGAGTTAGGGGATGTAGATTGGCGAAATGATTTTGACAGGCTACTGATGAATCCGCCACATGAAAGAGGGACAATCTCTCTACATTATCACATCCTACGTGACAATATGGTTCATACTGACATAAAAACAGGCCTCTCATATTGGTTGACCGTTTTTCCCCATTTGGAAATAGACCAACTAATGGAAACGTTAGCTTATTCACAAGATATTCTTAAGGCAAGCACATACCGTGAAATGACGCTGAATATCTATCATAGAGGTTACATTTCCCCTGTCTGTCCGTGTTTTTCACGAAGATGGAAGTATGTAAGGACCCCTCATAAGCCCTGATATTCACATCCAGATAGTGGATTTCCGTGTTGTCAGTCACGAAGGTGAATTTAATAAACTCATTCATGCTGTTAATTTTGGTCATGACTTGCTCAAACTCCAACCCGTCTCCTTGCCAGAAAATTAAAATATCGTCGATATATCTGGTGTAAAACTTCAGTTTGGCCATATTTTGGGCTCTATACACCACCACGATGGATTTGAAATGAAACAAACAAACAAGATGTGCTTTAACTGCAGACTTTCAGCTTTAATTTGAGGGTATTTACATCCAAATCAGGTGAACGGTATAGGAAATACAATGGTTTCTATATATGCCTCCCACTTTTTAAAGTACAGTTAAAGTACATCTTGTGGTGGTGCATAGAGTCCAAAATATGAGAATTGTGTTTATGCCCCAATATTTATGGACCTAACTGTATATCTTTATTTGAACTATTATTTATTTATTTATCTACTATATATTGATGAACTGTTTGGCGCTTCCCGTTCTTCCTATATTTGTAAATTATCCCTCTCTGTTACACACGGACATTTTGAAGGAAAGCTGCCCCCGTGTAATCGGGTTTTAGTCACCTCTTGTCTTATTATAAGTAGTTTTATTGGTATTTAGGGTTAAGCGCCATCACTTGATTTGTTTCTTTTTGCCAATATATATATATAATATCTGACACTACACAGTTAGACATTAAGTTAGTGTCTTACAGCCTGCATTTCATTTATCACAGAATTACGCACACTTTAGTCAGTATATTAAAAACAAAAAATAAATAATAATGTAAGGTATGAAATTTGAAAACATTTAAATAATAATGGTAACATAATAATAATCATCATCATCATCATTGTACATTAACATGTACAGTTTAAAACTTTCTACAAATATTACATGTAGTGCTCACAATGATTTACTGTAGTTACTTGATTAAATAGCAATAATAGACAGCTCAGAATCATGTGCAAATTACATACGCAACATAGGTACGCAATTTCCGTACCAAACTTATGCACAGAAAATGTCCTTGCTTAAAATGTGCACGGACGCAATTTAATAGTGGGTGTTCCTATTATTTTCCGTGCACATTTGCGTTCCTAATTTCCGTACGTTCTTAAGTTGCGCACGCATTTCAAACGTAATTCTGAATCAGGTCCATTGTACGGATTGTTAAGGTATCCCTATGGCACTTGTAAGTGCCAAAAGGTACCTAAAAATGGGGGTTCCGCACCTAATTCACCCGGATCTGTGAATATGGGCCGGTATGCCTATGTAACACCAGCATAATACAACTTTCTGAATTCTGTGAATAGCTCTTATGCTTTTATTTGTTATTCTTGTATTGCTGTTGTTGAAAGGTAGTGGTAAATACAGTATTTGTACTCCTGTTGACAAAGGTTTTGCAGGAAGTAGTAAGTGACTTCTTATTAAGTTGGCTAAAAAGACTCATTAAGTCTTAAGTGGAGATGTTGCCCATACCATCCAATAAGATTGTAGCTCTTACTTTCCTATTACATACTATAAAATGTCAGCTAAGTTCTGATTGGTTGCTATGGACAACAACTCCACGTTTCCTTTCCCACAGCTAAGTAAACAAAGCGCTCTCGCGCCTCTCAGCTCCTGGCCAGTCACTATGCAATACGGCAGCAGCTCAGCCTATAAGAGGCTGATCTCCTCTATATAAGTCTGTTCCCTCTTTCATTCTCTGCCGGTTATAGACTCTGCTAGTCAGAACTGTGACCTGCTCTTCTTGTGTGCCTAGTGTCTTGCTTATTGCTTGCCTAGTGAACTGATTTCTGTTTGTCCTCCTGCCCTGCCTGATTCCACCCCACCTTTCACCTAGCGTTTCCATTTTTTCCTGGTTCTCCCTCCTATTTGTAATTACCTTCCCAGTTATCCTGTACTTACCTGGTTGCTAGTGTGTGTTATCTCCCTGGAGATTTTTCTGTGTGCCTGCGTGTGCGTAAGCCCTAGTTTGTCCTGTGCTGTACAGTGATCCGCTGTGCCACTTTTTTTGTTTACTGTTGTTTTGTCTCCGGTTGGTCCCTTCCTACTGGCTCTGCTCCCACTAGTATTCATTCTTCTAGTTTTCTCCTAGTTCACTGTTGGGTGTCTAATCTTTCCTTTCCTACGAGACTAGCTTCAACGGGGCGCGACCACACCTTCAGGGGCGCTCAAGTCCATCCCCACCATCAGGGGGGTCTGGTGAAAACCACCTGAAGGTAAGATTCCGAACTCTGGAAACTTGTTCGTTCACCCTTCTGGTTCTCCCAATGATCACTCCGGTACTCACCAGGTAAAACCGGAGTATCACGCTTATTCCCTCCTGGACTACTCTGGTATTCCCCAGGTAAACCCGGAGTGTCCTAACACTGGTAAGCAATATTATTTTTAAAACTTTAAAAGTTTCTTGTAATTGTTAGAATACAATTATGTTGCAATAAGAACCATATTTCTTAAGGATAACTACTGTTGTAATTTGTTATTATGAACTTCCTTTAATGTTCAGCACCTAGTTTGTGCCTGGCTCTAGTGTACAGCATCTAGTCTAGTGCATAGCATGCAATTATGGTGATCCAGCTCTCATCTCTGTTACGTAGATGGTCACACATATATGCTACCCAATTGGAAAGCACTGCGACCTGTAAGTGGAATTATACATTCCGACAAAGGGGTGATATGCAATAGCAAGTGGTCATGCCTTGGTATTACAATGTACAGTATAGGCAGGCCCTCTCTATGTGTACCAATCTAGAATTCCACACTGTTGCCTTTTTCTTTTCACAAGGTAGACTCAGGGTATGGTCTTAGACTTTATGCTTGATTCTCTGATGAAATCCTGATGAATAAAACATGTTAGGATTTGCAGATCCAACGGATCCATATCATTAACCTTGCCTGCTAAAGTAAGTGGATGTTAGTGCCGTTTTCAGTTGAAGCATGGAGATACGATCCGGGACAGCTCTTTCTACAAGGTTTTTTAGCAGATGCTGATTCCTCCATCTATGAAGGGAAGTATGAAAACCTAATTCCCAGTGAGTGTCTACGTTCCAGCTTCAAGTTGCAGGAGCAGTTTCTCCATTCCCTATAACAGCTGTTATCACTTTACACACCACTATATCATTTTCCTCTTGTTCAGTATAGTGACTATGGCCCATATCCTGAGCTAAGTACCTAGCGTATTGATGACGTCAAATCGTCTATTTGCATTTACTGAGCATATGTGCGGCAGATGTTGCGCCACATAACACTGAATGTACGTACCATCAGCGTAACTGGGAACGAAAGGGTGGGGGCATCAATGTGACACCTGTAATTACGCTTTGTAGCCGGACGGAGGCATTTAAATTGGACAGCATGGGCCGGGTTAGGCCTTCACGTACGTAAATCCATTACGTCAGTACTTACACTATGTTGTGTTAAGGTAGGGTTTGGGCACCGTAAAACGGGCAAAGTATGTATGAGCGAGGGGAGTGCCTAGGGGAGTGCATAGAAGTTACGCTAGCGTAAATACGCTATCCGTTCTAACGTAACTAGCCCATAAGTCTGGATTTACCCCTATGCTTGTAATATACAAGAGTGGTTATTTCATGAAGCTCCGACACTTTATTACTTTGTCATTTATTTATTTCAGCAGATAATGATTGTGTGCTAGGTTCGTTGGTACAGCCATATTTGCTTTATTTAATTTTTGCTTGCCATTATCATTGTGTATTCATAATTGTAGCATTTTTATAGTCTCCATCTGCAAACATTTGTGATACAAAATGGGTCATTCTGAAGAGCTCCACGGTCAACTGTAAGTAATATTATTAGAAAGTGTTTAGGAACAACAGTAACTCAGCCATGAAGCGGAAGACAATGAAAAATCACAGAGCAGATTCAATGACTGCTAAGGCGCATGGTGTGTAGAAGTTGCCAACACTCTGCTGATTCCATAGCTAAAGAGTTCCAACCTTTCACTGGCATTAATTTAAGCACAAAAACTGTGCGGCGGTAGCTTAATGGAATGGGTTTCCATTGCCGAGCAGCTGCATGCAAGCCTCACATCAACAAGTCTAATGCCAAGCGTTGGATGGAGTGGTGTAAAGGACACCAACACTGGACTGTGGAGCAGTGGACGCGTGTTCTGTGCTCTATTTAGCAGTCAGATGGGCGAGTCTGCGTTTGATGGATGCTGGAAGAATGTTACCTGCCTGAATGCATTATGCCAACTGTGATGTTTGGTGTAGGTGGGATAATGTATGGGGCTGTTTTTCAGTGTTTGGGCTAGACCCCTTATCTCCAGTGAAGGGCAACCTTAATACTTAAGCATACCAAGTCATTTTGGACAATGCTTTGTTTTCAACTTTGTGGAAACAGTTTTAGGAAGGTCCTTTTCTATTCCAACATGACTGTGCCTCAATGCACAAAGCAAGGACTATAAAGACATGGGACCTGATTAAGACTTAAGAGTGCTTTAAGAACTCACGGAAAAGCAAACGTCCACACTTATGTGACAAGTGCACTCCCATGACCCTCTTCTCTGACAAATGGAATTTAGCTGACTTCCGTATGTCATGGCCCTACCTTAACTTCTCCGTGCTCATTGTTGTACAGACTTAGCAAAGTATGTGTGGAAGTGCCTTACCCAGCCCACACTACAATATAAATGGCTCCCTCACCCACATTATGTATTCCCCCCATGTCAGGAGTATAGTCACGCCCTATTTTGCGAAGTTGTGCACGTGTGAAAATCAACTCCGTATGTAGTGAGACCTGAAGCGTAACATCTGCTGCGCTTATGCCGAGATCACTAAAAACACCAACTTACTTACATGCCATGTGTATGTTATTAAGTCTGAATATGGCCCATGGTTTGATGAGTTCGGTGTGGCTTGACTGGCCTGCACAGAGCTCTGACCTCAACCTTATCGAGCACCTTTGGGATGATCTGGAACAGAGATTGAGAGCCAGGTCTTCTCCTCCAACATCAGTATCTGACCTCATAAATGCTCTACAGAATGAATGGGCACAGATTCCCACAGAACACTCCAAAAGCTCGTGGAAAGCCTTCCAAGAAGAGTGGAAGCTGGTATAGCTGCAAAAGGGGAATCAACTCCATATTAAAGTATATGTATTTGAATACAATGGGCCCGATCCTTAGCTCCGTATGACAGGGAAATTACGGTGCATATGTAATTTCCCTGTCTTGAAAGCTGTGCGCACATAACGTATGTTACGTATGCCGCATGGTACGTGAAAGGGGCTGTCCCCTCTTTTACGATGCTCATATCTCCGCTGTAGAGGCAGAGATCGACATGTAAATAAGGGGATGGGGTGGGGGAAGCCACGTAAAAGTTAAGGTAGGAATGTGGACATGACAGATTTACTACCTTGAGCGGGGAGTGCAGGGGGCCTGCACTCCCCACTACGATATCGTCCGTACTGACCCACGCACGCCCGTAAGGCATGCCTAGGTTAGGATTTGGCCCAATGTCATTATAGCCCCTGTTGGTGTAATGGTTAGGCGTCCCAATACTTTTGTCCGTATAGTGTATATTTTATTGATTGTGAGAATCTGGAAGGCATTTTTTTGTTAATAATTTTGAAAGATATTAGGACAGTGCTGGTTCCTCCTTTTTTTTGTATTATTTGGGGTCTCACAAACCCCTGATACAGCAGTGTCTATTATCTTTTAACTTTTATAGATTTATTAGTTGTTAACTGTATGAGATTAATGACAATTTCACTTTTCATAATACATGAGACATTTTAATAACAGAGTACACATGCCAAAGCTATTCCTTCAAGGACTGAGGAATACAAGTCAGTGGTACTGCAACACCTGTTACATATTTATTTCTTAGAGGCTTTGAAGAGAAGAAATGCAGAGGGAGGCTGTGACTTCACACATAATATAAGCCTTACAGAAGCAGTAAAAGAATGTTTTGTGAAAAAAAGGTCAGCCAAGAGGTTTCAGGGCTAGACCCACCTCTGGTGTGACATACCATGCGCTTATTATGCCCTGGCCACTCCCTTTTTCAGGGTCTGTCACAATATAAACACCTTCAACATCAACAACCAGCAATCGTGTTGCTATCCTCATTTAAAAAAACATTAGATTAGCAACTAAGATTAACTATATATCAACTTAAATCACACTTCTCTATCCGGAGGTACTGAATAGCAGCAATAAGTCTTAGACATTTTCCAGGCAGTCTGAGTTTCTGTCTATGTGAGTGATATGACTTTTGTTCAGGTTGAGTCAATACAACTTGACAACTGCTTTGTAATCCTGTACAGAAAAAATGTGCTTTAGTTCTAATAAATGTATGTGTGAATTGCAACCTTTTTAAATTCACGCTAACCAATGGCTGAGAAATGTTTCACAGTGAAGGCTCAACTTATTTCCCCCAATATTTACGTTCTCCTCTAGGGCACGTGTGGAAAATCTGGATTTTGCTGCACTTTGAATTAGTAGTCAGTTGGAACCATGTTGCACATTGAGCAGAATACCTACTTGCAGTTCCTTACCTACAACCAAGGTAGTGTAGAGTATAGACAGACTCACAGGAAAGCTTATTTTGGGATGCAGTTACCTGTTATGCAATACTTTGACAATGATACAGATTAAGGTTAGGGTTAGGCTGCGGGTCGTGGAGGCCTCGCTTTCTTCTTTGCAGCAGTTGCAAAATGACTGCGGTTGTGCATCCACTGATAGAACACAGTGTTACAAACCACACTGCTTATTTCTAGGAAATGCAGTGTTTTCATACATGGCCATATCAACAGATATGTACCTTTATTTTTGACTCCCAAAAGCCTGTTGTAAAGATATGTACTCATATATTTCCAGAGTGAACACATGTTCATTGTCCTCTTGTTTTAGCAGTAAGCCAGCAATGGTAATGGTGCTGGATACCCAGTGTGACTATAAATACTATTCTCATTCTTAGCATGGTTTCTAATAATTGTTTTCACTCACTCTGAAATCTTATTTACTCAGGTCCTCCACGTATAGCCTCTCTATCCATTGCAAGGTCATACAGAATGCATTTTTAAACCTTACATTAATCGAAATGTGATCATACCTGTTGACACAGTAGCATATAATGAACCATCACGTACATGGCATCTGAGCTTGTCTGCAAAACCTGAAGCCCCTTGTGCTGTCCTTTACCAGAGTGCAGTGGTATAAACTATTTAGTGCAATCACGGGACCATCAGCAGCATTCAGGACATGCTATGGTCACACACAAGGTTACAGAAAGTATTGCAATAATTGACAGACGTCACTGACACTTTAAATGAAAGGAATTCTATAGATGGCTTAGATAGAGTTTGTAAGGGTAATGTCCTACCATTTCAGTTTAAAAGCAGTTTTTAGTTACACATGTTTGTTATCTTTATGATAGAAATAAAAATGTTTTCCTAAGAAAACAACTGTAATGGTAATTTATAGTAATGCAATATTTTCTGTAATTGGTTATCAGACTTGGTTTACCACTAAGATGACAGTAGAGTATTTGTATATTTTTTTGGAACATGGTACAGTTGCATAGTTATAGCGCCTTTAAAGACCGCATCTACGCAATCTACGTAACGCAACGCTACGTAGATTGCGTAAAATAGTTTCTACGTATGCGTAGTAGCAAGGGGCTGGATCCAGACCTTGTTAAGTGCATGAACTTAGTTACACCACACCTGGGCTAAACCATGTTGATTGCAGGGGAGTCAAATTTCATCTGTTGGAAACAGTATTAGAGTTGAGAGGTGATGTTTCCTATCCCAAGTCTAAATAACAGTGTGATAGTAAAGCTGGTCAGTATCTGTGTGCAGTAAGCAATTCAAAGATATATCCCTGCAAGCAAAGAATACAATTACCTTGGCTCCCCCTGAAATCAACATGGTTTAGCCCAGGTGTAACTAAGTTCATGCACTTAACAAGGTCTGGATCTACCCCAAGATTCTGAAAATTAGGCGCGTATGTAAAAAAAAATATGGGGTTGTGAATCCGGCCCAGCGTTTTACAACTTGAATTACCAATGGTATTGGAATTGACAACTGATGAATTTCTGTTTGCAATAAAAACAAACCAAAATGTATATGTGACAATGGGAAACTATGCTTAAAAGGCAACAAGTGTTTCCCCATAACACAGGTTCTGCTGTACAATTTCACCCATGTCATTTAACTACGCTACAGGCGCTGAAGGACAAAACAAGTAACCTGTCACAGTAGAATCACTGAAGAGGTAAACAAGCAAAATGCAGGTAGGAACTTGAGTGACTGCAGGCATGATGTATGTCAAACAAGGAATAAATAAGCTTCAAGTAACCAGCTTGTCTCTTCAGAACTTAGTTTGAAGGTTTAAGGTGCTGTAAATGCAGCATTGTTAAATATAATTTAAAATATAATTGTGCCATTGGATTTCACAAATACAAAATGTTTGACTGTAAAGAAAAGTTTTGAAGGGTTTCTAAAAAGTCAACACCCACAGATTAAAATCTATTAAGTTTAATAATAGCCTGTCAAGTGGACTTAGAATTAGATGGAAACCACATCCATGGAGTGGACCAGTAATTGAGCATTGATAGTAAAGATGTCAGACTTTAGTTTGCCATGCCTCAGCTTTACGTTCATATTTTATACAATCCATTCAGTATACTTGGAAAACCATGATATTTGTTACATGGAATAAGTGACAGACAATACAAACATTTTTAAAACACTAAAGGTCCCCAGAGGCTTCTATTGTGTGCCAGTGCATCAGTGTGAGCATTCCAGGGTACTAGGGCCTGATCCAGGCCTATGTTCACTTTACGTTTCAATGCATAGCGTACTTACCCGTCCGTAAATACAATGCACTCCTTTAGGCAACTCGGTCCTACTTATTTTTGCCTTTTTACGCTTACATAACCCTACCTTAACTTCTCCAAGTGTAACTGCTGTCGGCCGTAATGGTTGAACGTACATACGCGCCCAAGCACGCCCATACTGTACGATTTAAACGCCTTACCCCAAATCCAAAGCGTAATTATGGGTGTTGTATGGTTGGCACGCCCCTTTTTCCATAATTACGCTTATGACCATATGCTCTTAAGTACGTTCAGAGTTTCTGGTAGTAACATCTGCCATGCGTGCGCAGAACAAGCAAAACAGCGTTTTTACGACTACAGTGAACATAAATACGCTAGCGGCCGTAGCTCTGGATCTGGCCCCTAGTGCACAAATGTCATGAGCTAAGATGCATAAATGATCAGATCAATTTAAGCTAAAGTTGGTATTTTATGTGCAGTTTAATATGTTGTGATGGTATTGGCTTAATCTGGCCCAGTTATACCCACTTCAAGCTGGCTGGTCATCCAGGGGTGTCATACTATGTAAGAGAAGCTAATTCAGTACCTTTTAGGTTTCCTTTAGTCACTTGTCTGTCTGTAGCAGGTCCTCCTAGCACTTTACCCAGTCATCCATGTTTCTTCTGGGTTCTGGCAGAGGTCACTACCCCAATGCCAGTCTGGATTTGAATCCAGTTACTCTCATACAGAGTATTTTGCCCAGTTCCAAATTCACAGATAGTCCCTTCTTGCTGGTGTGTTAAGGGGTGGCGGATGTAGGCCATTAGTTGCTCCTGAGAAAGGATATGCTGTTTCCTTGACACAATGTATGCCTCGGTCCTGTGGCAGACCGATTGATGTTGATAACCTTTGCCTTTTACAAGATCTCTGCTAGTGTCCAGTCACTCCACTGCCAGACCTAGCTTCTAGCTGATCAGGTCTTACTGTAGAGAAGGGCAGAGGGATGAATGCAGCTACAGCCTCCTCACCTGTATCTGGACATTTTAACAGTGATCTACACTGAATTCTATTGACAATCACATAAACTAAATAAGTTCACAATAATAAGTACCATAACCTTGTGAGAAATGAAGTAAAGCATAACTGTCGGTATGTGGAACTCCTTGGGCCTTATCCAGAGCTACGATTTTGCGCTGACCGTCATAACGCTCAGCGTAACGTCTACCCACCCCTCCCCCCGACACTCTCACTGGTGTAATTACACACTGTTACGCCGGCTGAAGGCTACCCTAACTTCAGCCGGCGTAACAGAGTGTAATTACGCTGGGCACTGGAGCGTAACTAACTAACCCTGCCCTCCCTGCCTCATTTCCCTGTCTCCCCCCCGCCTACCTTCCCTGTAACTAACTAGTTACAGCGAGAAACGCCCCCTCAACCGTAACTACGGCGGCAGGCGTTAGGATCAGGCCCCTTGTTTCATCACACCTGTTGATTGTTTATTGTAAAGCATCCACTAAAAAGTTGCTGTTTAAGGGCCTAAATGAAAATGTACCACACATAAAATATGAAATGCACTGAGCAACAGTAAAATAAATATACATCTTTATATGCGCCTTAAAATTGGTACAATAAATCTGTATGCTGGCCACTCATGCTGCAATGCTGATTGAAATTTAATGGATTAGTGGGAAAATCTTAGGGTTGTATTGATCATTGTCTGATTTCATTAGTGGCGCGGAACCTCCAGATTTCATTTACTGTGGCCTTCTTGTGTAGTAAATCAGTTTATAATTTAAAAATTGATCACTATCTTCCAATGTTATATGTTCATATGAACTCAATCTGCATTTTCTGAATGACCACTTTCTAATAATTAATAATAATAAAAAAAAGATTCCAAATAATTGTTATTGCAATCACACAATTACACAAGAAGCATGCTACTTTGTCTGTCAGCACATTGCTGCTTTCCTTCTCTGGCCTGAATGGAAAATGTTTTAGTTAACAGCTGAATGCTGACAAGGAGAGAGGAAAAACACTTAGGTTACATAGCATTCAGCAACGTGTTAGATGTCACTGCAGAGACTAGTTTGTTCATGTATTTTAGTCATGTCTTTTCTAAATTGTGTAATATTTCTCAAACCTAAGCAACAGCACAATAGACTGTGTAGTACTGGGATTTGTTTAGTGACATCATTATCCTTTGATGTGTTGTACACATAGCTAGGTGTACAAAGATTGACTCAGTTAAATAACATAGGACCCGATCCAGACTTAATATTGCAGCAATAACATTTGTTGGGATACCTTACGTTCTGCTGCTAGTAAGTCTCGGACAGGAGTGGAAAGGGCATTCCCCCACTTACATACGGAGTTCTGGACACTTACGTATGGGCTAAACCCAGCCCTTATTGTATGACATAAATATGTAACACCAGACCTCCAAAATCCGGATTTAACTTCCGTACAATCAGCATTCCGAGCACAGCCCAGTGTTGTGGGCATGCCCAGTGCATTCTAAACAGCTGATTTACTCAAATGCATTGCGTAAATCAGCTGTGTTATAGAGGTCTGGATCCAGTCCATAATTCAATGTAATAGCTGTCACACATTTATTCACAGTTCTTGCATACAGCAATCTGCACAGTCAAAATTAGGTGAACATCAAATGTCATTCCAAAATTATAGCCATTACCATGATGTTTTCTTCTCCTTCCCACTATGACAACCTCTAGTCTTCTGACAATGCTTCCCACTTGAGCTTGGAACATATATGCAAGGATTCATATTTCTCGTCCCAGGGACAAATGCAGGATTTGCAATGTGTGTAATACATGTGGGGTATGTTAGGGTTCTGGACATGGCACACTACATAAAGTACATGTGAAGATCTATTAGGGCACCACTAATAGTATATACTATAATATATGTGTTTTTTTGTAAGCAAACCTTGACTTCACTGGGCCCAATAGCAAGGCTGCAGGGGAGGTTGGGTTAGGGTCAGGCTGCGGGAGATGGTGGGTTAGGGTCAGGCTGCGGGAGATGGTGGGTTAGGGTCAGGCAGCAAGAAAGTGAGGGTTAGGGTAATGAGAGGGGAGGGTTAGGGTTAGAATTAGGGAAAGGAGTGAGGGACTTTTTTACTTACTTTTCAGAGCACTGAAAACTCGGTGCTCCATGGATCGATTGCTATGCCTCATCGAGGCATATGCAGTCGAAATCCCAGCCAGTTTCGAACTCGGAATAGGGCCGATCTAAGCGGGGACCCACACCCCTATAACACACATGCACAGAAGAGGCCCCTGTTCTTAAAACAACACAGTGGGGACATCAAAGGTAAGAAAGCAACTGATGAAGGGAACGATGCCTAAGGCCCTTCTCACCTCCAGGCCCTTTAGCAACTGCATCTCATGTGCACACAAAACTGGATCCAAATTTACTCAAAGGCAGCATTTTCTGATTACTAAGAGGTGAATATGATCCTTTTTAATCTTAATCCAGAATTCCATTCCATTGTGTAGAACTTTGGCACAGGTCTGCCATTGGGGAGGACAGCTGAAAATACTGTCCCGGGCCCGGAGCTCATGGGGACTGCCATCATTATTTGACCAATGAGCAGGGAAGAATACACCTGCACACCGGCCAGCTATTAATGCAGTTCCATGGGGCTCCGCCCCCAGATGACGGGACTGGACAGATCAGAAAATGGAAGTGTGTTTGCTCTATGGGAGGAAGTATGTAGATTATACAGTAAGGGCTTATATTCAATCAAAATTTGCACACCACCCATATTTTACAGGTGTGGGACTCCGGTCCGAATGGTCGATTTTCGAATCGGCCATTCCTCCCCAGCCAGTTGCAAAACTGCCTGGGATTTCGATTGCATATGCCTTGAGGGGGCATTGAAATCGATCCATGGAGCACCAAGCTTTCGGTGCTCCGAAAAGTTTAAAAAAGAAAAAGTCCCGCACTACTTCCCCTAACCCTCCCCTCTTACTACTCTAACCCTCCTTCCTGGCAGCCTGACCCTAACCCACCCTTACTTGCAGCCTGACCCTAACCCATCTCCCACAGCCTGACCCTAACCCTCCCTCCCCTGCAGCCTGATCCTAACCCTCCCTCCCC
>WWET01000887.1:442158-453083 GCA_011038615.1 Limnodynastes dumerilii | reverse complement strand
ATCTACGTAGCGTTTCGTTACATAGATTGCGTACATGCGGTCTTTACAGACTGCATGTACGCAATCTATGTAACAAAAAACTTTTTGGTTTTTCTGGGAGTCTTTAGAAAATTTGTACCTCTGCTAAACTATGTTCTTCTGTAAGGGGTTCAGAGATGAAAGATGATTTTTTTGGTTGTCCCCTTTTAAATTACGTTTTAAAATGAAAGCTGTTCCATACCTACATTCTATAAGTTTAAAACAAAGTATTTTTAATTACCATGGGTGCCAGCAGGGGAAGCTTTGGGACCAAAAGCATTAAAAAGACCAGGCAGCAGAACATGCACTCTGCAGTCAACCTTTCTGTTCCAGTGCAAGAGAAGCTCTCTTGCAAATTGTTGAAGGTACAGATTTGTCCTTTTCGTGGCTATTGTTGCTCCTGGAACAGTATTTATGCATAAGGCTGGCTCTTGGTTGCAAACTTCTTGCTCAATGACAGGGGAGAGGCTGAACTATGCTGAAGAAACCTTAGGCCACATTAACCTAGCATAGCATCTCCATCCCGCCTCCCCCCTCCCCCCAAAAAAAAATTGTAACAAAATTGTTGCTTTTCATTTATTTAAAATTGCTTTTGCAGAAAAAAATTCAATAAAGTAAATTTCAGTCTAGATCTAGTAGTTTAGTTGCTGATGGTTTCTGTAAATAACAGCAGAGCATTTAGTTGTTTGTTAGTGCTATAATTTTAGCTACATTTCCTGTTTCTTTTCAAACTCCCATTGGGTTATAAGCATTATACTGGTGTTAAACTCCTTTCCAACTCCTTTTAGCAAAACTCAGAACAGGGGGCCCTGTGGCATTCATCCTGCACCCAAGTCCGCATATCAGGGTTGGCAAGGGAAAGGGGGCCTAATAAGTCCCCCCTTTCCCTGCAGTGGGACTGTCCCGATTTGTGGGCCAAAAAAGGGGTGGGGCTTAAATCGGCTTTGTTAGGCCCCATCCCCTTTGAGGTCCGCAAATCCGGACAGTCCTGTCTCAGAGTAAGGAGGGGGGGCCCATGTACAAATCCTGCACAAGGGCCCCTTCACTTCTTAAAATGCCCCTGATATGTGTAATATGATCGGGATTAATCTCACAAATGTATTTTTTGCATTAAAGGAGGACATTTTCTCTCTTTTTAGTGTTCTTTCCTTGATCCAGTTGTGTCTTTTCATCCGCATGTCATGTAAAATGGTCCCAATAGCAAGAGCAAAAACAGCATGACCTGCATTTGCATGTAATCCATATTGATGCTGATACAATAAAAATGACTAGATCAGGCAACAAGGAAATTATGTATGTGAAGTTCTGCCTTCTTTTTCAGGCCCGCCTTTTATATACATCTTATTTACATATTGGTGACAAAATTCAGCTAGAATGTCGGTATACACAGGTTATCACAGATGATTAGACGATCAATGTACCCTAATTCTCCCTTTTTTTATTCTTTATTGATGCTTTATTCTTGATTCTTTATTTCTGGTAGACTGTACAGAGAATTTGTATATAGCCAAATACAATAAAACAGCAGAGGAAATATCCCCAGCTTATGTGAGGATGTGTTTTTGTTACTATTCTGCCAATTCTGTTAATCATGGACACATTTTTGTAGTTTTATACCTTTTGGACAAAGCTACAGCTACCTGGAGCATATTTATTTAATTGCCTATAAAGCACTATAATAAGTTAATCGTAACTGGAAGTCTAAAGAATAAATTGGATGATTACACAGAGTAAATATTTATTAACTTCCTCAGACAAGATAAGATTAGAACCATTTATGTAATATTACACTCCAAGTCAAGTTCATGCAATGAAACCTTTGGTACTTGGAGATTGTAATTGCCATGTTACCAGGACCAATGAAATCTAAGGTTTACACAAGTATTTATTATGCTACAATAACCCCTGGAAGGAGAAGACCAGGATTTTAACTTGACATATATATTATCAGGCTAAAAGCCTTGCTTACTTCTTCTACAAAAAAAGTAACTTGTTCTTGTACTGATAACTATTAGTAATTATTTACTAAAACCAGAGTTACTGGTAAGTTTCAAAGGATAGCAAACATGCTGTTTACATATAAATGTGTAATTATCTCTATAAATGCAGCACAAATAGTAAATATACAGTATACTTTCTATAACATGGTATGCTATATATAGTTCTAATAATTTAATATACACACATCAGTTGTTTTTAGAGAGATTATCTAGAGTTAAGGTGGCCACATACTATACAATGTTCCCACATAGCACTTTGGTAGCTAGGGATACCACATAGGACTGGATTTACACCTAAGAAGCTGCTGCTGCTTCTTAGGTCAGTGGTTCCCAAACTTTCTCAGTTCGAGGCACCCTTAGGGTCTCCATATTTTTTTTCAAGTCACCCCTAAGACAAAAATACAATAGAATACAATAGGAAATGGAAACATTCCGAGGCACCAAAATGCGAGCGTCGCGGCACCCCTGGGTGCATATCTTTAAGAATTTAAGCACTGCATGTGTAGTCATGGTGAATACACACTCTACGTAGTACTTAGGAACAGACTTCAACTACGTGCAGTCTTTAAAAACGGCTTGTAGTTTTTTAAGAAAAAGAGGCATGCTGCGGCAACCTCTGGGTATCTTTAAGAGGAGTGGGTGGGGGGGTATTTAAATGAGTCGGGGAGGGAGAGGTGGAGGAAGCTAAGGAAGCCCTATAGGACTCTTAAATACCTTAGGTACTGTAAAACAGGGTAGTGGTATGAGAGGGAGTTTAAACTTAGGTTTAAACTCTTCTTAATGCATTCTGATGTGTGAATCAGGTCCATAGTGGCTATACTCAATATTTTGGGCGATCTTCCTACTGCCCTGTGCATCCTAATAGAACAACAATTGCTGCCATCGGCTTCTTACTCCTATATTAAACCCCTGCACAGATCAGTAAGTTGCATAAAATATCACATATCACATGGTTATTGAGAACATCTTTAGCTTCACTGAGGGCCCTTATCTATGCACTGGATGTTGTGTGCAATATTAATTATTTTGGGCAGAATTCACAGATAATAACACAAGGAGACACAAGGGGTTACATGCAAAGTTCCCTTGCATGTAACATCTGCACATATGTGCACCAGATGTTACGCAGCGGATCTCCATGCAGACGGAACTCTGTTACATCCGCATGAAGATCCGTACGACGGGGGGGACATTGCCTTGTCCATGGCAGAACTCTGCAATGGTGGCGGGATTTGCCATGCAGATAAGGCAAACAGGGTGGCGATACCCATGTCCGCACAGATCTGCATTCGTACAAACACAGATTCATGCGGTAAACCTAAGGTTGAGTAATGGACACGGAAGTATCCATAACTCCACACAACACACGGGAGTGACGGGAGTTAACTTCCCTCTTCCATGCGTAGTTATAGATATGGAAAGCGTCCATTGTTATTAGGATTGGAGTGTCTTTTCATGAGAATGACCAGCTTGCTAAAAAGGCAAAGAAGGATGTCTCAGATGCGCCTCAAGATTCACAAGATTGTGTCCATATTCAACAAAATGTTGTTGTTTATTTTACCTGTGTTTTATATTTTTTCAGTATAATATAAGCAATAGAGTCAATTGCATGAGCATAGAAAATAACTTATAAATGCGTAAGAAAGGCTAACAATGGGAACTCTCTATAAATGTCCATTGCGGTAGTTTTAGTGATGGTTGTTGGGTTGGAGGTTTAGTTGCCTGTCCAGGTGGTGCTCTTTGCGATGGTTGTTGGGGTAGAGGTGCAGCTGCTGGCCCAGGTGGTGCTCTTTGCGATGGTTGTTGGGGTAGAGTTGCAGCTTCTGGCTCAGGTGATGCTCTTTGCGATGGTTGTTGGGGTAGAGGTGCAGCGGCTGGTTTGGGTAGTGCTCTTTGCGATGGTTGTTGAGGTAGAGGTGTAGCTGCTGGCCCAGGTAGTGCTCTTTGTGATAAACCATGTTGCATTATGAGGGATGCAAATTCATTCTTTTTTATTTGCCTGTATGGAAAGCACTGGCTGATTTTTATTATTGCCCTCTTATTCTATTTGCACATTTTAAATTTGCGTCCCCCCCCCCGCCCATTTCTGTAAAGCAACATGAATATTTGCTACTTATTTTCAATTACTCTATATTTTATATCTTCCCCATAGGTCCAAGGTCATCCAGCTCAATCACTGGATTCCATTTAAGTGTGCAGTTCCTTTAACAGTCATAATTGCAGGTATAAAAGAGCTGGCCCAAAATGTCACTATCACAATACTTTCAAATACATTTTATGTAAAGTACCCTTGCTGTATGGATATTAATTTTGTATCCTCAGTCCTACTGGCTCCCTTTACTGTTGGGAAATATTTCTCAGTAGGGATCATTTACTACAAGTACTGTTCATTTGGAAGAAGGAGACAGCTATTAAGCATGTACAATTTCCCCCCGCCCCACACTTTAGAGTTAATAGTAAGCATACAGGGAATGTTTTTTTAAGGCGCCCAATAGTGGTGTACTTTAAATGACTCCAGTAAACATTTTACATGATCTGAGCTAACGTGACTGGTGAGCCATAAAATTCCAATCTATGAAGTTCCTGAAAAAACATTCTTTGCTTGTTTCTTTTAAAAGCCATATGACCCTTGAGGGTTGCAACTAGTAATAGATGATCTTTAGATGCTTTGTGCTTTAGTAGTTGGTGTGGGTTACAGCATTTTAGATTAGCTGTTGTTCCAAGACAATTGCAATTCACAAATATAGTGCTAACAGTTGACTGGGGCAAACACTTACAAAATTACATGCTAGAAAGGTAGCATGACACAGACAAGTTCAAAAATCACAGAACACCTCAGTATAGTAGCTTAGTGAGTAGCACTTGTCTCTCACAGCGCTGAGGTCATGAGTTTGATTCCCGGACCAGGTATTATCTGTCTGGAGTTTGTCTGCCTGGGTTTCCTTCAGGTGCTCCAGTTTCCTCCTATATACCAAAAACATGTTGGTAGGCTGCTGGTAGGCTGCTGAATAAATTAATCCTAGTATGTATGTTTGTGATAGGGACCTTAGTATGTATCTTCAGTATGGGTGGGGACTGATGTAAAAGGGCTGACAATTTGCAGTACTATATAAATAAGTATTAATTATAATAATACCACCTGTTCCACTGCAAGTGACTACACTATTGAGGTTACATGGCTATGCTCGATTTTATGCATCTATTGATAGTGTGACAGGATGTAGTTGTTGCACTATGTAGGCCTTTCCAGGGTCCCTCTACTTGGACCTCAACCCATCACCCCCTTGAGTTTGCTGACCCAATAATAATCAGGAACACAGGGTTGCCGACTTTTAAAAGCTTCCCTACGGGAGATCCCGGAGGGAAGACATAGATGCAGACAGGGGGCAGGGCTTAACAACAGGATTTATGCAAATTGTGTCATTAAGCCCTACCCCTTGACTTTTAATTACCCTTTTTTGGGCTTTCATCGGGATGGGGGCGGGGCTTGATGACGCAATTTGCCCTGACCCTAGCTGCCAGGCAGGGGGCAGGGCTTGAGGCCATGGTTTCATGGAAACCATGAGCCTCAAGTCCCTTGCGGGAGATTTGCCAGCTCTCCCGGCATACCGGGAGAACTGCCCGAATTTCGGGAGTCTACTGGACATTCCGGTAGAGTCGGCAACTATGCAGGAACATAAGGTTATAGTAACTGAGCTGAGGCTATGTATTCCTGCATCCCCTACCTCCATCAACAATATCAGAGTCAAACTAACTTGTGTGGGTGTGAAAAGCTCAACTGGCCTGTACCTTGTATAAGAAAATTGTTTGTTATACACTATCATAAACACACGAGAACATGTCATATTTTCAGTTTTATTTTATTATTATCTTTGAGATAGATAAGGTAATTTTAGTCAAGTTATTACAGCAATACAAATATTTAGAAATAGTTTACTTTTGCCCTCTTACCACAGTACATATATAATGTATATTAAAACTTGTAGCATGTGTTCTATGACGACACATTCAATAAATCTTGTAAGACCAGTCTAGCATTAAATCTGCTGACTCCATAAAATATAATACTCAAATGACACATACTGTAGCTATACTATCTCTTGTTTATCTTTACATGTGAAGATATATCTTCTTTAACTGTCATCCCTTTGCTTATACAGTTATCATGACAAATGATAGTGAATAGTGTATACTTTTTCTTTTTTCAGCTAACACACAACTTAAAACAGTAGAACAGCAAAAATAAATTGATGATACACACACACACACACACACAATGGGGCTGATCCATAAGTAATTGTACGCCCAACATGACTTTGCACAGAGTATGCTCAGAAACCATGCGCATGAAATTATAGGCAATGTACCATTAGGGCTCGTGCAATTGCACATGATCCAGAACCAAATACAGACGTTAATATACACAGCTTCCAGAAAATCAGGTGCCCCAGCCGTAGGTCATGTCTAAGTCAAGGGGAATGACACTCCTCAACCAATTTTAGACCATTTCATACTTTTAAAAATTCATACATTCAATGTAATACAATACATACTCCCATATACCCCTCACTTCCAGCCCTGGATCACATAGAATAATAATAGTAATATTGGACTGTATTCACGCTTAATCCTTATATTACAGTGTTATTGGAAGTGCCTATCCCTTTAAAAGATCTGTGTTTCTAGAAATATAGTACAGGGAGAATGTGATCAGTATAATAGTAAATTATATAATTAAGATGCAATTCTACCTATTCTATATTTCTATAAAGTTTTTACATTGAGTAACATTATAAACTCATATTTATAAATTAGCATTCTGGTTATATTTTTAACAAACTATTTATATCTTTTTTCACTATGCTTTTCACTTTTTCCTCCTTTTTGATGTTAAACTATGTTAACTTCCATTAAATTAATTCATTTAATTTAACACCCAACTCTCTTTGTGTGCTTTCAATCCCAACTCTCTTTTAAGCTCTCCTGTTCACTTCAACACCCAAATGCTCCCCTATGTGTCTGAAATCCCCTCTCCTCCCCTTGTGTCTCTGTAACCCCTTTTCTTTTCCTCTGTGTCTCTAATCCTAACTCTCTCCCCTGTGTCTCCAAAACCACCTCTATCTCTCTCCACAAGCATGTCCCCACTTTTTCTTCCCGATTGCCTCTAACCCCCTCTTTATCCTCTGTGTCTCTTTAACCCCTTCCTCCAAAATGTTTATAGTAAACTTATTGCATCTCCCTGTTTTTGCTTCACTTTTCTTTGCCTTTGTCTTTTCTGTGTGGCCCCACTGTTGTAGCTTTGCAGGACAACATTCTGGGCTCCATTTACTAATAATAGCGCATCAAGCGCTATTTAAGTAATGGAGTCTCGCTGCACCTTCCAGCAAGCCTGGAAACATCAATGGCCATATTTACGAATACTAACCCCTCCGGCGAGGTCCAATGATGGTCCGCTGGTCTTTCATCAGAGACATTCGGCTTCGTCCAGAGACAAAGTCCTGGCGCATGCACAGTAGCAATATTTTGGGACTTAAAAAATGTTAAGCCTCAAAAGTTAAAAACACTGCACATGCGCCGGGATTTCCTCTCCGAGATTTCAGAGAAAGATGCCAAACAGGTAAGTTTCATTGTTTCTTTACTTTTTTTTACTTTTATAAGTTTAATGTATGGAAATGTATTTATTTTTTTATTTTATAATAAAAAAACAAACAAAAAAAAAACAAAACTGTAATTGTTATTTTTTTAAATTGTTATTTTTAAACACACTAATCTGTGTATTCCAGTGGTTTCCCTATATATATCCCCCCTTTTCTCTCCCTAATAACAGCTATTAGGGGGAGGAAAAGGGGGTTTATGGGGAGTCCACTGGAATACTTACACTAACGCCATCTTCAGATGGCATTATATATAGTATTGGCGCGGATTGTTAAAATGTGTGCCAATATTTAGTAAATATAGCAGTTAGCTAGCCCACATTCATTAGAGTGGGACAGTGATCGCCACGGTTACCATGGAGGTCATGGTGAAGACTTCGTTTTAACCTTTTCAGGTAAAAATGTCTTCATCATTTAGTAAATTGAGTCCTCTGAGTCTTCAGATGACTGAAACAGCACAATGTAAGTCACATGACTTCAGTATTGCACTGTTTTTACAAGTAAGCGTAGACTCAGAGTGCTGGCAGCAGATACAGATACACATTACTTGTACTGTTGCTGCTCAATGCTATTAGCAGTGGCAGGTCAAGCAATGTAACACCACGCCTGCTTCCAGGAATGTATGGAGGGTGATACATCTTGTGCCCTCATCCAGGATCTCTGAGGAGCCCATATAGGCCATGACACTGATTGCACAGCCCTCGTTTTGGCCCTACATTACACTTGACTACAATGCACTTCCATAACATATATGGTCATGTAGCTGCATTCAGCTTAGCTGCTCTGTGCTTGTACGCTATGTGCCATTTTTGCATAGGCATCCTGATCTACCATTGCGTGTGCATTGAATCGTACACAGCCTCCCAATGTTTGCCTTAAGATGTACAGCACGATTTTAGCATAGGTAATGCTCGGAAATGACTGAATACATGGTTTACCAACTGTGCAACTTAGTGTTGGTGATGTATGAATAAAACTAATTTACCAATTCTTTTCATGCAAAGAAAGGTGGAGATATAATTAAACTATTTTTTATGCCAAGAATGAAAAAAAGAAGTTAAATTAAACTTAAATGTTGCTAAAAATATTAAGGCTTAAACAATTTACCTATTATATTAAATTGAGTTATTTGATGTTATAGCCACCATAAGAATACTATGAAATATGTATTGACATCCAGGAAAATACGTATAAATGCTTTTCACCATGTTACCATCTCAACAGTAATGGAAAGGATCTAAAATAATACAGCACAAAAAGACATCTCACATACTTAAACATATACATATAAATTCTTAAAATGGAAAAGTCATTTAAATGTTAACATTTTTTTATAAAGTTATTTCAGATGTCGCATTTGATTTAAGACATGCAAGGGATTATATTCATTAATAAGCAAATATATTAAGACAGTGATTAAAGTGACCCAGTACTATAAATGAACAATACAGGATGAGGGCACCACCTACTGGCCATTCTGTATAATTAATTGCACACAAGCCTCACACGTTAGAGACTCCGGTCTGTATTTACAGCTAAGAGAAAATACCAATTCAGAGAAAATAAAGAACGCAATGAACCACTCCCCCTGTGTTGGGAATGCTACGTAAAGACGTAGATCTTTGCTGTGTATTTTTAGGTATGTGCATAGTACTCTCATTAACATATAAATTGTAAGCAAATGTATTTGTAAACAAAAGTAGCATTAAAAATACAACTTTAAATAGATATAATCATGACATACTTAACAAAACACATAAACGCATACTGCACTGTTTCCTAAACCTTTTAAAAAATGTTAATTGAAATAAGATAAACCACACAAACAACCAATACAGTTAAATAAGTAAATCTAATGGTGTTTGGTCACAAAATTTAAAGTGAAGAAAAAAAAACCCTTAAAAAAATATAAACAAAAATGTCTACCTTTAAAATGCTAAAAATATAAAATCATCATGGTATTTTAAAAAGAGCGTTTATTTGTTTAGTAAAAACACATTTATTGATTATAAACACTCAGTAGGTGTGGCCTCAACTAAGTAATGCTGACACAAGTCCCCACAGCACACAATACAGTTCATCAACTTACAAGTGGTTGAGGGCTAACTCTTTTTTTGTGTATGTTAATTTAAGCAAGGCATTCCTACTTGTGAATCAGCCCTAACTCTTGGAACGCCCATACTATACATATGTAGCTTGTGTGCAGCCCATTTGCATTAAGAGTCTTGCCCCTCATTAGTCAGTCCTAAATCAGACGTCCGTGTTTGTGAATCAGATATATATATATATATATATATAAATGGAAAGAGCAGAGGGCACTATATAGTGCGTTAAAAGTTTCTTTATTCAGCCCCTCAGGGTCAAACAATAAAAACGTACCAGATAAAAGAAATAAATCGCATTTAGAAACAATATCTCTCGCAGAAGCATGAGTAGTACGTCACCATTGCGAGAGAACCAGCGTCCTGAGAACTCCGGATAGCTTACAATCACTGAGCCGACGGAAACAAGCTTCCAACACGTGCATTGGTGTTTGGGGTCGTGCACAGGCCTGGCTCTACGCGTTTCATCATCAGACTTCGTTAGGAGGCGTGACAGGCCGGTGCACGACTCAGTTTAAATAGCCACAAACCACATGGTAGAATCTTACATTACTTATCATAAAAATGCAAATCGATATTAAAAGGATAGCTGTACACATAATTATTGACAAAACACTAAAAAACAGGAAATTTTCACAAAAGGCCAGTCCTACGTCTATAGCAACAACAACTTCCTTACTATTCAGTGCACTGAACGGCATGGTTCAGGAGTACATTCAGCCTTCAATCAAATACAACAGCACCTAACCAGATGCATACCCACTTGAAGCATAAAATAGGCATTATCCTCTTATTAATTTACATTGTATTAAAAATACAAATATTAAAATATATAAATATAAATATTAATATTAATATCCATCACTTACTCTGGAGTTTGTGCAAAAATATATAAATATATACAAGGGTCTGGTCTAATTAGACACTATTTCTTCTAATTTTCCCCATTGCACTATGGGCCTGATTCAGAATTAAGAAGGTGCTTAAAATAGGAGAGGAAAGTCACTCCTGGGCTAAACCATGCTGATTGCAGGGGGAGTCAAAATAATTGTATTCTTTGCATGCAGGGATATATCTTTGAATTTCTTACTGCACACAGATACTGACAAGCTTTACTGTCACACTGTTATTTAGACTTGGGATAGAAAACA
>WWET01000887.1:413232-434400 GCA_011038615.1 Limnodynastes dumerilii | reverse complement strand
AGCACTGGGTTCGGTGCTCCGGGGATCTATTGCTATGCCTCTTCGAGGCATAAGCAATCAATATCCCAGCCAGTTCGAAACTGGCTGGGAGAGAATGGCCCTATCGAAATAGGGCTGTTTTTTGCAGGGACCCACACCCGAGAATAATAGTGTTTATATTTATTTAATCTTTTTTTGTTATATTTCTTTCTTAACTGCTCTACAAAAGGTGCAGTTATAGTAAGTCTGGATCTGGTCAAATGATCCTTGTGGGTGAACTATTTACCTTATCGTTACTATATATTGACCATGTAGAAGCACCCCAATGGGCTGTAGTTACCGCTGTGGCAATACTATTTTAATCATTGATACAGTCAACAGCTTAATTGCGGTTGTATCAATCCCAAAGGCTTTTAAATAAGGATTATTACCAATATGGAATGGGTACAATGTTGAATGTTCTTATTTCGACAAGGTAGCTATTCCTGGTTAGAGTTAGGCTGCAGAGAGGATGGGTTAAGGTAAGGCTGCGGGACAGGGATGCTTAGTGTCAGACTGTGGAGATGGGAGGGTTAAGGTTAGACTTAGTGGAGTGTTATGGTTAGGTTGCGGGAAGTAAACTCTCCTGTCAAGGTTGAAGTCTTTGTAGAAACAGCAGTCTCGGGAGCAACACTGTTTCACCTGAAACTGGCGAAAAATTAGAGCAGTTGAAAAACAGACCATTGGAGCAGCAAACTACACCCCACCCCAATATTGTTACATATAAAATAGCTACGTACACACTGCTCTCTAGTTTCCAGTGGATCATTTCAAAAACTGTTAAAATAACTCTTTTTTTGCAATGATATGGTTGCCCACAAGGTGGCCCTATGCAGAAATATGGACAGGAATTGTTTCAGTTTCAGTACACACTGAAGTTTTCCACAGATATTGGGACATATTTGATCGTGCAAAATTAGGATCTCCTAAAAATCAAATCAGAACATTCCATGCAGTTTCAATCCATTCTGCAGCACTGTTTGACAGTACAAAATGGAAGCCCTAACCCTCCTTGTCCCCCAGTCTAACACTATTCCCCCCTGTCCTGCAGCCTAACCCTAAGCTTCCCCTTACAGCTGCCTAACATTAAACTTCCCCTTGTAGCTGAGTAATCCTAACCCTGTGTCCTGCTGCCTAACCCTAACCTTCCTCTTCTAGCTGCTTAAACTTAATTCTCCATGGGCCAGAGCCAGAGCTACGACCGTTAGTGTATTTACGCTAGCCAGTCATTAAAAACACTGTTTTGCATTTTCTGGGCATGCGTGCGGCAGATGTTACGACCCGAAACTCTGAACGTACTTATGAGCCTACGATCAACTGCGTAACTACGGACGAAGGGGCGTGCCAGTCATATGACACCTGTAATTACACTTCGGAGGAGGAGTGAGGCATTTAAATCGTACAGTATGGGTGTGCTTAGGCGTGTAAATACATGCAGCCATTACGGCCGACAGCAGTTACGCTTGGAAAAGTTAGGGTTTGGAAAGCGTAAAATGGCAAAATACGTAAGATCCCATGTTCCGCTGCCTAACTCAAACCTACCTGCTATTAGGAAAGGCTAATTGTCGAAATAGAGCCATTCCCAATAGAAATTTTCTCTATTAATGCTAGATCTGTCACTGATACAGCCATATAGCTGTTGACTGTATCAGTGTCGAAAATAGGCTGTTTTAAGTGGCATCTTGATCCCATACTGTATGTAGTGTACCATTCCCAAAGCCTAATATACCACACATACATTATAGTACATGCAGGGGTAAATTGATCATAGGACTTAAAGGAAATTTTCCCAGTAGGTGAATGACCTTTGGATGTTGACATTAGTGGGTGGTGTCACTAGGATGCCTTTGAACTGGGTCGTGGTCAATGGGATGTTCACTGTATTAGGTGGTGGTCACTAGGATTCTCTCTGAATTTGGTGGTGGTCACTAGGATTCTCTGGGCCCGATTCAATTAGCCACGATGACGGGAAAAAATTAGCAGTGTGCTTTTTCTCGTCATATATGGTATGAAAAATAAGCAAATTTTTATGTGAACCATTTGCGGAACTAATTGAATCAGACACTCTCTGTATTAGGTGGTGCTCACAAGGATGCTATTTACATTGCAGAGTGATCACTATAAATTTGTTATGTAGTGAAATTCTACTCAGTATATTTTGTATTTGATTGCAATTCTTATATATAACACTTGTTCTTGTATTTAATTGGCTATGCATAACCACACCCACATTATGTTCCCAATCCGTTCCTCAGTACATGCCATCTTAGACACATGATATTCCCTACATATACATTACATAGTATGCCACCTTCAGACTTCTAATATACCCCACAATGTATTACATGTGGACATAAAACCAGTCTTCTAGACAACCCTCCCTGAATAACATGGAGGTTCCCTGAACAATGGGTGATCTCCCTGATGCTGAATCAGTTCCATAGTGAGGCCTCAAAAGATGGTAATTTTCTTGGATGTAATCAAAGACTGCCAGTTAGCTAGACCACATGACTCAATCATGTACACAGACGTTTGATCTCCTGTTAATCAGCTGCAGTGTCACTTACTTTTAGCTTTTCTATAAAGATGAAGTTAGCAGATCTTCTTTTCACGGTCTTCACAATAAATACTAAAAGTATGTATTTATTGATAACTAGTCAAAGGCCCGTCAAAATGACAGTAAAAGTGATACCCCATCTTGTGATTCCAGCCCCCCAATATCCTCCATCATGTGTTCCAGTGCCCCAGCATCCCCATGTCTCCAGCCTCCCAGTATCCGAAATAATGTGTCTCCAGTCCACCACTATCCCCCATTATGTGCCTCCAGCTCCCAAGTATCCCCCATAATGTGTCTCTAGACCCCCAGTATCCACCAACATGTGCCTCCAACCCCCCACAGTATCCCCTATCATGTGCCTCCAGCCCCCCAGTAGCCCCCATAATATCTCCAGCCCCCCAGTATTCCCCATCATGTGCCTCCAGCAATCCTTTATTGGTCCCTGGATGGAGATCCTGCCCTGGACATAGCCCCGAGAGCTGGTCACTCAGCGCCCCTGATTCAGCCCTCGGTGGGTGGCTGGGAATAACTCAGGAAGTGACAGGCTGTCTTCAGTTGCTCCCAGGACTAGAGCTGTGTCCTCAGCGAGAGCTCCGCGATGTCCACCTTTCTCTCCTAGGCCTGAGCGCTTCTCTCCAGCTCCTCCTGCTCCATCTTCTCTTGGATGTAGTCTTGAACTTGTGGGACGCGGTAATTCCCCAGATGTGTCTGCAGCTTCTTTTTTTTATTTTTTTATTTTTATTGAAGCATATTGTCAAACAAACAAGAATCCAAACATTGACAAGATGCAGACGGTACAACAAGTCAACTAGATATTGCAAAACGTATATTCTTTACGTGTTATAGAAAACAATTAAAGTGACTCTAAATTAATGAAGCAAACACTCAGAGGCCTCTCCCGACAACCAATTAATCAGTGAATTCAATTGGGGGATCATTATAATGAATACGCAATTCAAACCAGGTAGTATTGCGAAAGCAATTCCATACTCTCTTCTTAACCTCCTCAGAAAGGATATTTATGAAGCTTTCCCATGTTTCGAAAAAAAAAGTCAACTTTTGTTTCCTTTTGAAGAGAGATTTTCAACCAATCCATTTTAAACAAGTAGAATAGTTTTTCTCTGAAAAAGGCCATTAGCGGAGGCGTAGTTTGTAGCCAGCATTGGAGTATTAAAAATTTAGGAGACGAGGTTTGTAGCACAGAAGGACCTGAGCTGCTGGTGGCTTTGATATAGGTGAGATATAGGTGAGAAATTCCCTATTTCCCACAACAAAGTTTATGTAAGGCAAAAAGATAACGAAAATACAGGACTTAAGATCTAATTAATGCAATTTATAAACAGGGAAATTGCCTATTAGAGATATCTCTACACAAACTGTATTCAAACAATCAATACTGTTGACTCATACTGTATGGACCACAATATTCAATGAAAGCAATAAATTAAGCAATTGAAATTCAATAATTAGAAGCCTTCATTCGATAGTGAATGGTGCTAGGCAATACATGAAATACATACTAATGTCCAATAATGCAGGCAAAAGGTATTTCTAGTCCAACATAGATAAAATCAGTGAAGCGATAACCTCTTATGCGGTAATTCAAAAATGGTATAATCCCCTCGTCAATGTGATAAAGTAAAATCCCTCAGAACACAGCAATAAGCTTTCATTCAACAATAGCAAATAATGTGATGATTTGAAAGTTAGAAAGTAGCAGCCCCGTGCTCCTGCTTAGCAACGGTGTAGACAACCCTGCTTATAAGATATACGGAGGTGATTTTGCACTGTACCTCCGGTATTCTTGTAGGTAGAAATTTCTCCTTTGTGTCTGGGGTCAGTGACGGTGCAGTGGAGCAGGACACCCGGTTTTCATGGTTTCAGTTTTATTCTGGGACACCGCTGGGCTCTTGATCCGGTCTCTGTGGCTGCAGATCCTTTCGCTATCTGTTCTGCTGTCACAGGCAGTGGCTCACGCCGCTGCACTTACCTGATTCTCCGCTGCCTTGTCCCGCCGTCCCCGCTGTCTTCAGCCTCCTCGGTGGGGTCCGACGTGGCCAGCGTCCCTCGCTGCTCTCCGGCGTCCACGTGGACGCATGGGCGCCGCCATCTTGCGCCGCGTCACATGTTTGCCTCAGCCAATCAGGTCCCAGGCTGGGGAAATACGTGACACGGGGATCCAATCCGATGCTACAGTGGGGTATTTAAACCCCTAGCTCCAGTCCAACGTTGCCAGATCTTCTCATCTTCTGAGGTGCCTGGTTGAGTGTTCCTGCTCTGCTACTACTGCTGCTGCGTTCCAGTCCAGTGCTGCAATCCAGTCCAGTGCTGCAATCCAGTCCAGTGCTGCAATCCAGTCCAGTGCTGCTATCCTGTATAGTGCTGCAATCCAGTCCAGCCTTCGCATCCCAACCCGCAGTTGGCGTTCATATCGCTGCACCCTCCTTACCTGCTACACTCCACGTTAGTGGCATCTATTAGAGACTTTTCTACCGTGATGCTCGTATCTTTACTCCGCTACGTGTGTTAGAACTACATGCAGAGATCCTACTTGAAGCCAGCTAACTTCTTCTTTGACTCAGCTGACGCCCCTCCCCTCCGACCCGGGAGCAACCTAGAAGTTCCCAGATCCGTGATAGTAAGATCTGGCCTAATGGACCGGGCCGGACTGAATCCGCAGGGGAATCCTCCCGAGTTCAACCTCTCTGAAAGAGTCCAGATCCAGGAGGCCATGATGTCTCAAGTAGTATCATGTCTGCAACAGATGACCAACCAATTGGGAGCGTTCCAACAGGTCATGATGACTCAACACCAAGCTGCGGTACCAGCATCAAGTTCCGCCTCTAGCGGGACTAGGATACCTCTATCAACACCAGCCAAGTTTTCTGGAGATCCTGCACTTTGCCGAGGCTTTCTGAATCAGTGCAAGCTCCTTTTTGAACTGCAACCCGACAGTTTTCCATCAGAACGGGCTAAGATAGCTTACATAATATCTCTGCTGTCTAGGAAGGCCCTTGCATGGGTTTCGCCTTTGCTGGAGAAATCAAGTCCGATCCTGTCGTCATTGGATAAATTCTTGAAAACCTTCCAGACAATCTTTGATGAACCCGGACGTACAGCTTCTGCCGCATCAGACATCCTCCGCCTCCGTCAGAGGGATCTATCCGTTGGTGATTATACTATCCAGTTCTGCACCTTGTCATCCGAACTGTCTTGGAACGAGGAGGCATTAATGTCCGTATACCATGAAGGTTTATCCGAACGGATAAAGGATGGACTACTCTCATCTGTCACGCCCACCACTCTGGATTCCTTAATATCTACTTGTGTCCGGATAGATATCCGTCAACAAGAGCGCCGCTCTGAGCGGAGAAGACTGCCTTGTTCCAAGTCAGTTGTGTCTACTCGTCCCAAGTCTCCGGTACTGTCAGCAGAAGAACCCATGCAGCTGGGTAGATCCCGAATTACGCCTCAAGAGAGACAGCGGAGAATCAAAGACAATCTTTGCTTTTACTGTGGAGAACCTGGTCATACCCGGTTGCAATGTACTAAGCGTCCGGGAAACGCCCGCTCCTGATTGATGTCGAGGAGGTCAACCCAGGAGTTCCAGTTCGCTCCTCTAATCACTGTGACTGTCTTATTCCGTTGACTCTAACCTTGGGTACCCAGCGGTCTGAACTCCTTGCCCTGTTAGACTCCGGTGCTGCCGAGAATTTCATTACCACCAAGGTAATTAAGGAATTGAACATCCCAGTGCTACCTCTCCCTACCCCTACCTACCTCACCATAGTTGACAGGAGTCAGATACCCGGGGGAACCATCTCTCATCGAACAGTACCATTGTCTCTTCGCATCGGGGCTCTTCATTCTGAGACCATTCAACTCTTGGTACTAGCCGAAGCCACCTCTCCAATTATCCTCAGACTACCTTGGTTACAAATCCACAACCCCCATATCGACTGGGTTTCTTCTCAAATCCTAAGTTGGGGTCCTTCGTGTTTTTGCAAGTGTCTACCCAGGATAATTCCTCAGTGCCAGATTCAAAGTACAGAGAAGCTTCAGCTCCCAAGTCCATACGCGGATTTCGCTGATGTGTTTTGTCCTAAAGCTGCCGAAAAACTTCCGCCTCACCGACCTTGGGATTGTCCAGTAGATTTAATTCCCGGATCTACACCTCCTAGGGGTCAGACCTACCCCTTTTCCATTCCAGAAAGCCAGGCCATGTCTACCTATATCTCTGAAAATCTACGTCAAGGATTCATTCATCCCTCCACGTCTCCAGCTGGTGCCGGGTTCTTCTTTGTGAAGAAAAAAGATGGGGGCCTACGTCCTTGTATCGATTATAGGGGTCTCAACGACATTACCATCAAAAATCGATATCCATTACCTCTAGTCTCCGAGATGTTCGACTGGATCCGTGGTGCCCAAATCTTCACAAAGTTGGACCTACGAGGGGCCTACAACCTTATTCGGATCAGATCTGGAGACGAGTGGAAAACCGCCTTTAACACCAGGGACGGACATTACGAATATCTGGTGATGCCCTTTGGATTGAGTAATGCCCCAGCTGTATTTCAGAGTTTTGTTAATGAAATTTTAAGAGACCTCCTGAACCAGACCGTCGTCATTTACCTGGATGACATCCTTATCTTCTCCCGAACTCTTGAAGAACACCGTAAGCACGTTCGAGAAGTGTTATCACTCCTTCGCCATCACCATCTGTATGGGAAGTTGGAGAAATGCGTCTTTGAAGTGAAAGAAGTCTCGTTCCTTGGGTTTATCTTGTTAGGTTCTGAACTTCGGATGGATCCTGCCAAGGTACAAGCAATCCTTGATTGGTCCCAGCCTAACACTGTCCGCGGTATACAGCGTTTCATTGGCTTTGCTAACTTCTACCGAAGATTCATCCGGAGCTACTCCACCATTATCTCACCCATTACTTATCTGACGCATAAAGGCTCCAATCCTTCCAAATGGCCGTCCGAGAGCACACTGGCTTTTCAGCAGCTTAAGAAAGCTTTTGCCTCTGCTCCTGTTCTTCATCAACCAGACCTCTCTTTACCCTTCATTGTGGAGGTAGACGCATCATCAGAGGGGGTGGGAGCCATTCTCTCTCAAAGATTTAAAGATGGAAAGGTTCACCCTTGTGCCTTTTTCTCTCGAAAATTCCAGGCGGCTGAGAAAAATTATGCCATCAGCGAGAAAGAATTGCTGGCGATGAAACTCGCTCTGGAGGAATGGCGATATCTTCTGGAAGGAGCAGTTCATCCATTCACAGTACTGACAGACCACAAAAATCTGCTATATCTCCAGACTGCCAGGTGCCTCAACCCTCATCAAACTAGATGGTCTTTGTTCTTTTCTCGTTTTAACTTTACCTTGCAGTTCAGGCCAGGAACCAAGAATCGTAAAGCTGATTCTTTATCTCGTTCCTTCTCTAGTCCCGAACAAGACGAAGAAAAGACACAACTCATCTTGAATCCCATCCAAGTAGCAGCCACCGAACTAGTCAGACCCCCGCCACCCGGAAGAACTTTTGTACCACAGAAGCAAAATCATAAGATTCCTCGGAAAGCTCCTCTGGGACCACTACAACCTCTTCCTGTTTCTACGACTCCCTGGACCCATCTGTCTATGGACTTTATTACAGATCTACCACCTTGTGATAAATTCGATACCATCTGGGTTGTCGTGGACAGATTTTCCAAAATGGCCCACTTACCCCTACGGGGTCTTCCCTCCGCTCCAGTCCTGTCTAAATTTTTCCTCCAACACATCTTCCGGTTACATGGATGTCCTGAAGAAATCATCTCTGACCGAGGGGTTCAATTTACGGCCAGATTCTGGAGAGCTTTATGCACCAGTCTTGGAATAAAGTTGAGATTCTCTTCCGCCTATCACCCTCAAACATACGGCCAGACAGAGAGAGTCAATCAGGATTTAGAGACTTTAATTCGCTTGTACGTTGCATCCTCTCAGGATGATTGGGTGGAACTGCTACCCTGGGCCGAATTTGCCCATAATAACCACTACCATGAATCTCTAGATTCCACTCCGTTCATGGTGGTTTTTGGTCAACACCCTAAGGTTCCACCATTCTCTGAACTTCCAGCAGCCCAAGTCCCAGCTTCGGAACTCGCTTTAAAGGACTTTTCGAAATCTTGGAAGAAGGTTAGAAGCTCCTTACTAAAAGCCTCAAAACGGTATAAGGTTCAAGCCGATCGTAAGAGGAGGGCGGTGCCAATTCTCCATCCGGGAGATAAGGTATGGTTATCCTCTAGGAATCTCCGTCTCAGAGTTCCGTCAATGAAATTTGCTCCCAGATACATCGGCCCTTTTAAGATTGCAAAAGTCATTAACCCTGTGGCATACCAGCTGGACTTACCTCCCTACCTCCGTGTACCCAAAGTGTTCCACATATCTCTCCTCAAGCCTCTGGTCGTTAACAAGTTTTATTCACCCGTCAAAAGACCATCTAAGATCATCGGTTCAGTGGAAGACGAGTTTGAGATCAAGGAAATTGTGGACAC
Organism: Limnodynastes dumerilii; assembly: GCA_011038615.1. Taxonomy (NCBI): domain Eukaryota; kingdom Metazoa; phylum Chordata; class Amphibia; order Anura; family Limnodynastidae; genus Limnodynastes; species Limnodynastes dumerilii. Next base: position 425,295 of record WWET01000887.1, on the reverse strand, counting down.
TCGGATGTGTTATGGTCACCTCCAGTACTTGGTTGATTGGAAGGGATTTAGCCCAGAAGAACGTGCCTGGGTCCGAGCTACTGACGTCAGAGCACCAAGACTTATTCGAAAATTCCTAGCCAAACATCCTTCCAAGGCCAAGTTAAGGTGTCCAGAGGCCACCCCTATGGAGGGGGGTGATGTCATAGGCAGTGGCTCACGCCACTGCACTTACCTGATCAAAGGGCCGTTCTCCGCTGCCTTGTCCCGCCGTCCCCGCCGTCTTCAGCCTCCATGGCGGGGTCCGAAGCGGCCGGCGTCCCTCGCTGCTCTCCGGTGTCCACGTGGACGCATGGGCGTCGCCATCTTGCGCCACGTCACGTGTTTGCCTCAGCCAATCAGGTCCCAGGCTGGGGAAGCACGTTACACGGGGATCTAATCCGATGCTACAGCAGGGTATTTAAACCCCTAGCTCCAGTCCAACGTTGCCAGATCTTCTCATCTTCTGAGGTGCCTGGTTGAGTGTTCCTGCTCTCCTACTGCTGCTGCGTTCCAGTGCTGCAGTGCATTTTATTCTGTGTCTATTGTTTTTAGGGTGTTGGTGGTACCCCTGTGTTTTTGGGCTGCTTGTAGTTTTTTATAGAGGAGCGCCTTCTCCATCCTATTATATCATTTTTCAGTGCTACAATCCAGTCCAGTGCTACAATCCAGTCCAGTGCTACAATCCAGTCCAGTGCTGCAATCCAGTCCAGTGCTGCCATCCTGTCCAGTGCCGCAATTTAGTCCAGCCTTCGCATCCTAACCTGCAGTTGGCGTTCATATCGCTGCACCCTCCTTACCTGCTACACTCCACGTTAGTGGATTAGATTAGAGACTTTTCTACCGTGATGTTCGTATCTTTACTCCGCTACGTGAGTTAGAACTACATGCAGAGATCCTACTTGAAGCCAGCTAACTTCATCTTTGACTCAGCTCACGCCCCTCCCCTCCGACCCGGAAGCAACCTAGAAGTTCCCAGATCCCTGATATCTGCCACACGTGCTCAGGTGTCTACCCGCTTGGATGCGTGCAGATGTCGAAGGTAAAAGAAAGAGAAAGCCTCTATGGTGCAGATTATCCCATGGATTTTATTAAATAAAAAGAAATGAATGATACTTACAAACAGAAAGGGCACCTATAGTGAAATAGATGCCAAATGCGCTTAAAATACAATGGTACACAGTGGAACCTTTGGAACAACCAACGCGTTTCTACCTCTTCTGGAGGTTTTTTTCAAGGCTGAATTTTACTCTGCAGGTAATGTGGTACCTATATATGTACCCTTCTACCCGTGTCACATGATGGAAGCACAAGGATTACAATAAATACAACAATGTGCAAATCCACAAAATAAAACATGAAAAGCAAAAAATGATATAAATATAATATCTCTAGTAATTCAAAAACAGTTATATAATATCAAGTATTGAATAATAGATAAGATCATAAATATGTAAAAACATTATTAAAATAATTCCCAAATAATTCACAGTTATTGTACATAAATAACACTTCATAAATAAAATAAATTTCAAAATAAAGGACCTGATTCACACTTAAGAATCTTCTTAAAATAAGAACTTAAAGTCACTCCTGGGCTCTGGATCAGGCCCAATGGGCCTACCTGGGGGATTTTGTTCATCCTTGTGAACTTTAGGAAGGACATAAAAGACTGGAATGGTAGCCTGTGTGATATGGAGAAATTTGTTTTCTTTATCAGTAATGGTCTTATGTTTGTGATGTTTCTTAATAAAATTGTTGTAATTATTCATAATTCTTGTAGTGGGATTGGTTTTTAATTTGCTGTAAGTTTTTTTTGTCCTGTAGTTGTCTATACACTTCCTTTTTATAGTCTTCTACATTCATGACCACGATTCCTCCCCCCTTATCTGCTGATTTTATAATAATATTTTTATTTTCTTGTAAGCTTTTAATAGCTTCTTTCCTGGTCATGTTGTTTTTATATTTCCTCTTTTTTGATTTACTGAGTGCCAGTTTTAATTCTTTAGTCACAATATTGGTGAAAGTGTCCACAAAGCTACCTCTGTATTGTGTAGGGTTAAATAAGGACTGAATTTTTAGCTTAATTTCTATTTCTTTCTGCTGTTGCAATAAGCAATACATTGGGAGAACTTCCAGACAATTAAAAATAAGATGGAGAGAGCACCTTAAAAATATAGAAAAGGGTTTTGTGAATCATGCCCTGTCAGCCCAGTTTAAAACAGAGCACAATTGTTCCACGTCTGCCATCATCAGAATGGTTGGACTGGAAAAAGTGAAGGGTCACTGGAGAAAGGGAGATGTTGCGGAAACTCTAGCCAGGACCGAATTGAAATTAATATTTGACTTGCAAACTTTAATTCCAACGGGTTTAAATTCAGATTTTTAGCTGAAATGGTTCTTATAAAAAGTTTTATTTTAAAACATACATTTAATTAACTTATGCACTTTATTTTTCAATTTAAATTTATTTTATTTGTGAACAGTTATCTACAATAACTGTGAATTATTTGGGAATTATTTTAATAACGTTTTTACATATTTATGATCTTATCTATTTTTCAATACTTGATATTATATAATTGTTTTTGAATTACTAGAGATATTATATTTATGTAATTTTTCGCTTTTAATGTTTTATTTTGTGGATTTGCACATTGTTGTATTTATTGTAATCCTTGTGCTTCCATCATGTGACACGGGTAGAAGGGTACATATATAGGTACCACATTACCTGCAGAGTAAAATTCAGCCTTGAAAAATACCTCCAGAAGAGGTAGAAACGCGTTGGTTGTTCCAAAGGTTCCACTGTGTACCATTGTATTTTAAGCGCATTTGGCATCTATTTCACTATAGGTGCCCTTTCTGTTTGTAAGTATCATTCATTTCTTTTTATTTAATAAAATCCATGGGATAATCTGCACCATAGAGGCTTTCTCTTTCTTTTACCTTCAACGTGGATCAGGCCCATTGTGGCTGGGATTAACTCTGTTACTTCCAAATTATCTCAATATATAGATACTGTGTTGCAACCCTTAGTGCAAACTACACCCTCATACACAAAAGACAGTCTTCAAGTTATTAGAAAAATAGAAACCATAGAGTGGAAAGAGAGGATGACATTAGTGACAGCGGATGTCTCGTCATTATACACTATTATTGAACATGAGGACGGGATTAAGGCAGTAGAGCATTACCTTAAAGAATCAGATGAGAAGTACAAACAATTTGTTCTGGGAGGTATAAGATTCATTTTACTCAATAACTATTTTTATTTTGAGAAAGATTTCTTCATACAGAACACGGGCACAGTGAGTTTTGCAAATTTGTTAATGGCCAAATGTGAAGAAGATATGATCTGGAATAACAACGAATGGATCTCCCACTTGGCCCTGTACATGAGATATATAGATGATATCCTCCTCATTTGGACCAAGGAACAACTTGATTCTTTCCTTGCTCATCTAAATAGCAATACTAGGAATATTAAATTAACTGTGGAGATGAGCTAAACTAGCATTAAATTCCTGGACCTCAACATCTATATAGAGGAGGGAATAATCAAAATAAGGAATTACAATAAGCCCACAGACAGTAATTCGTACATTCAGCAGACCAGTTGCCATCATTCCAACTGGCTGAAGAATGTACCGTACAATGAATTTCAGAGGATCAGGAGAAATTGCACTGATTTTGAGACGTTCAATACTCAAGTTAAGGAAATAAAAAATCGCTTTGAAGATAAGGGATACAGACCAGATGACCTTCTTACTTCAATTGAAAAAGTCAGAGAATTAGATAGGCCAAAATCCTAGAACCAAAAATTAAAAAACAGATAGACCAATTGGAGTCTGTGAAGTTTATCACTCAATATAATGCAGACCATAAGGTATTGGAGAAGGTGATCCGAAAGAATTGGAACATCTTGTTCGGAGATCCCTTATTGACCAATCACATCATGTCAAAACCTCAGTTTATATACACTAAGGCCAGGAATTTGGGAGATTCACTTACCTCTAGTGCCTTTAGGGAGGAGCCAGTCGCACCTACTAAAATTCAATCTAAAGGGTTTTTATAGATGCGGGACATGTTTGGTATGCTGTACACACACCAAACAGGAAACCAAAACTGAATCCATCATGTCTACTCAAATACATAAAATACACCCAATAAATAGTTTTATTACATGTTCCACTACGGACGTGATCTATTTAATTGAGTGCAGTTGCAATAAGCAATACATTGGGAGAACTTCCAGACAATTAAAAATAAGATGGAGAGAGCACCTTAAAAATATAGAAAAGGGTTTTGTGAATCATGCCCTGTCAGCCCACTTTAAAACAGAGCACAATTGTTCCACGTCCGCCATCATCAGAATGGTTGGACTGGAAAAAGTGAAGGGTCACTGGAGAAAGGGAGATGTTGCGGAAACTCTAGCCAGGACCGAAATGAAATTAATATTTGACTAGCAAACTTTAATTCCAACGGGTTTAAATTCAGATTTTTTGCTGAAATGGTTCTTATAAAAAGTTTTATTTAAAAACATACATTTAATTAACTTATGCACTTTATTTTTCAATTTAAATTTATTTTATTTGTGAACTGTTATTTATCTACAATAACTGTGAATTATTTGGGAATTATTTTAATAACGTTTTTACATATTTATGATCTTATCTATTTTTCAATACTTGATATTATATAATTGTTTTTGAATTACTAGAGATATTATATTTATGTAATTTTTCGCTTTTAATGTTTTATTTTGTGGATTTGCACATTGTTGTATTTATTGTAATCCTTGTGCTTCCATCATGTGACACGGGTAGGAGAGTACATATATAGGTACCACATTACCTGCAGAGTAAAATTTAGCCTTGAAAAAGACCTCCAGAAGAGGTAGAAATGCGTTGACTTGTTCCAAAGGTTCCACTGTGTACCACTGCATTTTATTAAGCGCATTTGGCATCTATTTCACTATAGGTGCCCATTCTGTTTGCAAGTATCATTCATTTCTTTTTATTAATAAAATCCATGGGATAATCTGCACCATAGAGGCTTTCTCTTTCTTTTACCTTCAACGTCTGCACGCATCCCGCAATCAAGTGGGTAGACACCTGACCACGTGTGGCAGAACAGACAGCGAGAGGATCTGCAGCCACAGAGATCGGATCGAGAGCCTAGCGGTGTCCCAGAGGAATAAAACTGAAACCAGGAAAACTTGCTCCACTGCACCGTCACTGACCCCAGACACAAGGGAGAAATTTCTACCTACAAGAAAACCGGAGGTACAGTGCAAAATCACCTCCGTATATGTGATAAGCAGGGTTGTTTACACCGTTGCTAAGCAGGAGCGCGGGGCACACGGCTGCTACTTTCTAACTTTCAAATCATCACATTATTTGCTATTATTGAATGAATGCTTATTGCTGTGTTCTGAGGGATTTTACTTTATCACATTGACGAGGGGATTTGACCATCCTTGAGTTACTGCATAAGAGGTTATCGCTCCACTGATTTTATCTATATTGGACTAGAAATACCTTTTGCCTGCATTATTGGACATTAGTATGTATTTCATGTATTGCCTAGCACCATTCACTATCGAATGAAGGCTTCTAATTGTATCTGAGAGAACAGTACCTTCATTATTAATGAGTGGAATTGACCACCCTGTTGCTAGAATAATTTTTTTATTGTTATCCTTCGGTTTATTGAATTTCAATTGCTTCATTTATTGCTTTCATTGAATATTGTGGTCCATACAGTATAAGAGTCAACAGTATTGATTGTTTGGATACAGTACAGTATTGATATCTCTAATAGGCAATATCCCTGTTTATAAATTGCATTTATTAGATCTTAAGTCCTTTACTAGACCTTGAGTGCAGGTTATTTTGGTTATCTTTTTGCCTTACATAAGGATTGGAGTATTGTTTTCCGAGCATCAGCAGAAACTGCCTGCAACAATATTCTGTAACCTATAGATATATGTGTACACCTCGGGAATATACCAAGAAGTGCCCATGGGGCTGTTAGAGGAAAGGGGCTTACCAAAAGATTGACTGCAAACCTCTACACGCTAACCCAAAACCGTTTAATCCTTACACAATCCCAGAGGCAGTGATTTAAATCCGCCTCAGGACTGCCACACTTTGGTCAAGCATGGGTTTCTAAAATCCCTATGTGGAAACCTCTCAATGGTGAAATATATGACCTGTGTACAATATTCCTGAACATTTCTTGATAAGCCATTGCAGGTATTAGGCGGCACGCATTCACCAAGGCCCGGAGGATTTCTGTGGAAGAGATACTAGGAAAATAAACGCACCACTGGAATAGCCCCGTTTTAATAGTGGAATGATCTATCACAGGTCTAAGATGGGAGTAATGTATAGAGATAGCTTTGTATTTAGGAAGAGGCGTTTGTAATAATTTATCCAGCTGATTATTCCAATCCCTATCTCACAACATGGCTTATATAATGCTGAGCCTGCAGAAACGCCATATTAGAACCCTGCAAGAATTCAAATTTAGCCCGGGCCTGGGCAAACGTGAGAGGCCTCCTATTTGAACAATCCACAAGTTTGCCAATTGAGCGTATCCCCTCTCGTTCCCATTTTGTGAAGGGGTGAGCAGCTGCACAGTCTTGGAATTCTGGGTTACCCAGAAGGGGAAGGTGTAGTGAATTATAGGGATTCAACTGAAATGTCTGGCGCAAGCGGTGCCATAATCTATGTACCGACATTAATAAAGGATTATGTGTGATATGTTCTGGAATTTCCCCATCATGCATATGGAGAAACGCTGATAACTTAATATTTGGAAGGAATTGCTGTTCAAGGCAAGTGTTAGTATAGACTTCGGTAGATAACAGCCAATCACGCAAGTGGCGCAGTTGTGCAGCCTGATTGTAAATCATCATATTAGGCACGTTCATACCCCCCTTCACCCTAGTTTGCTGAAGTTTTACCATGCTAATTCTAGGTTTTTTGTTATTCCAAATACATTTTCGAAAGATAGTTTGTAACCTTTTGATATCACTGTGGCTAAGAAGTAGTGGTAAGACCTGTAGTGGATATAGGAGTTTAGGGAAAATTACCATTTCTAGTAAGCTAATCCTGCCCCCATATGACAGTCAGGTGTTTCCATTTTTGAATGACCGTTTCAATATGGGAAATCATTTTCCTTAAATTTAGATTATATAAGTTATATAATCAGCACTTTGGGAAGGATGATTCCCAGGTACGGTATAGAACGTTTAGCCCATGTCAGAGGCCAGTCCCTTGCCCAGCTTTTGTACAGTTGGGATTTAGAAATAATGCAGAAGATTTTTCAAAGTTGGCCTTAAATCCGGAGACCGACCCAAACTCTGTCAACTTTGACATCAGTAAATTAATAAAAGTGTCTGGATTGGAAATGTAAAGCAAAATATCATCAGCAAATGCTGAAATCTTTAGCTCCTACCAATTATAATGCCATGAAATTCCTCCCAGTTTTGAAGTGTTCTCAACATAGGATCAAGGACAAGATTAAAAAGTAGGGGTGACATGGGGCATCCCTGGCGTGTACCCCTAGACATGACTATATTTGTACCCCTTATCCCATTAATTAATATTGAAGTTTTGGGAGGTGTATAAAAGAAATTAATTAAGGCTCTAAATCTAGAACCAAATCCCCTGCGACGAAGTGCTTCCTGCATGTAAGGCCATGATATGGAGTCGAATGCCTTTTGTGCGTCCAGGCTAAGAAGCATATTAGAAGAACCATTAGAGCCTGCGGCCGCTACTGCTGCAATTGCCGAGCGAATGCCTCAAACTGAATAACGTCCATTTAAAAACCCCAGTTGATGGGCAGTAAGAATAGAAGGCAACATGATCTGAAGACGAGAGGCCATAATTTTTGCAAGGATTTTAAAATCAAGATTAAGGAGAGTGATGGGACGATAGGAGGCCGGAAGTTGAAGATCCTTCCCAGGCTTTGGGATTAATATGGTTAGAGAATCATTAAAAGATGGATAAAAAGGAGCCTCCTTATGTAAATGATTATAGAGTTCAAGTAAAGGGGGCACTAATTCAGGCTCAAGGATTTTGTAATACTCAGATGAGTACCCATCGGGACCCGGTGATTTCTGTAATTTCAGGGCACGTATGGCTGACACTATTTCTCCAGATGTAATATATGCTTCTAGGTTGTCTATTTGCTCCTGGGAAAGAGGGACAGCATCCAGTAATAAGTTATCCATGTGTTTGCAGCTTCTTATCACGCTCAGCCTTAACCCCTACCTGTTTAGTTTCCCGTTCGATCCTCTGTAGCATCTCCTCTTGCACAGAGATCTCCCTGCCGAGACACTGGTAAGCCACTGTGCTCTGCAGCTTCCTTTTATAGAAGTTTAGGGCTTGCAGCATGTTCCCTGTGGATAGCTTCAGCCGTAACAGGTCCTGGTTGCGCTCATCGATCTGCTCCAGGAACTGCGCATTTTCTTTCTTCAGCTGCTGGAAGTCCACTTCGTTCAGCACTTACAGGGTGGTGGGGGCATTAATACAGGGAGCTTTTTTTTCTTTTAATTCTGCTCCTAACCATTGGAGCACGCTTAGTAGAATCACAACGTGTGGATGCTACTGCGCATGCATATAACGGTGAGGAGCAAAATGGCTTTTATATAGATCAATAAATGAAGATGGTGCCATTTTCATAAAAAAATTGTTTTCCTAGACCCAGACATAAGAGGAGCTTTTTATAGGACAAACCCCTTTGGCTGTACAGGACATACCTCTTTTGACAACCATGCTTTTAACACAATGCTTACCTAGGACAGTATTCACACCTAAGAAGCAGACACTTCTAAGGTGCGGATCCTGAGTAAATGACCTACTATGCATGCGTAGTAGGTTATTTACGCAGTCTACGTACCAGTTAGGTACATAGATTGCCTCTGAGCTGTCTTTAAAAACCGCAAGGAGTATTTTAAGTCGAAAGAGGGGGCATAATATGCCGCCTCGGGGAGTGTTTAGATAGAAGTGGGAGGGGGGAGTGATTTAGATTAGAGAGGGCGGGGGGAGAGGCAATGTCTGTGCGGATATTGCACGGATAGATAAGGTAGCCCTATGGTGCTCACAAGTGCCATAAGGTACCTAAAAACGGGGGACGGGATAGGGGCAGGACGGGTGAGTTAGGTCTGTGCGCACCTAACTCACATGGATCTGTGAATCCCTAGTTAGCAGATTTTTCCACAGGCTGGATGGCAGTGTGATGTCGCAGACCTATGGCACTGTGAGTGAATGACTCACACTCCACTGTACAACATGGGAAGAGATGCTACTGTGCTTGAGATATATATATATTTTTTTTTTGTCTGCAGGTTTAGTAGGAATGGGGCAAGGTGACCAGAATGGTTGTGGCTATATACTAGAAGATATACTTAGAATGCATGGACATCACCATTTTCCTAATTTACTGTTCACTTCAGACAGGAATGTCTTATCATAAGAAGAATCCCTTACCCCTTTAGTAAATTTAGCTAAAAATGCATAATTTTGATTCAGGGTTGACCAATTTAATTAGTATAAAATAACATCAATATATATAATATAATACTAGGAGGTAAAGTTGTCAAAATGACGCGTGAAAATATGCTCTGGTTGCCCCAGATCCTCACTCACCTCTCTCTCTCTCCTTCACTCAGACCTTTCTCCATCTCCTGCAACACCTCCATATCCAACTTTCCTTCTTCCTCCGTCGCTCTGGCCTCCCTATATATTCCTCACCCCGTCCTAGGGAGGCCCGGCGACAGGGAGAGACAAGGGGGACAGCTTTGACGGGCCGCGAGGTTCAGAGGGATTCCTGCAATCCACTGCTGCAAACACTATTAAGGAGGGATGGGGGCCCAAAAAAACATGAGTGTACCGGGCCCCAAGATTTTTGTTGACAGGACTGGTCCCAGGTCCACTCTTCCCCCGCAGAGGCGCATGCTCTCTCACTGGACGCTACTGCGCATGCGTATAATGGTGAGGAGCAGTTTTTCTTAAATGAACTATACAAAGTAAACAATAAGGTTTGTCCAGATACATATCTTCAACATTGTTGTGTAGTATGGGTGGCAAGCTTTACCGGCTAAACCAAACCAATTATTGATATTATAAAGCACAATGCAAATCACTTTTTTCAATATTATCATTATATAAGTATTACACTTCCCTCAGAGGAAATCTCCTAACTATATGATACTTGAAGTAATTCTGTATCCGTGTTATTATTATATTTTTCCTCAGACTATTGTTCACACTGTATTGTAGAGACACCATGCCGGAGGTCTGCTAGGTGGCACCAGAGAACCCAGCCTCGGTGTGTGACAAGGAAGCAGGTTTGGAGTGTAAACATTGTCGTTGGTTTGAATGATCGAGAAGAAAAGACATCCTCTATGTGTGTGTGATCTACCCTGGAAGACATAGGAAAAGCAAGGCCCAGGCCTGTGTGACAGCCGCCTTCAGCAGCTCCGTCCCGTAGCGCGGTAACAGAGGTCCGGGAGTGACTGGCCTAGACATGTTCCGGAGGATACTGCAGCTGGTGAGAACTGCTCCGGGACCAGCACACGTGAATGACACTGCCTGGTGCTGAGGGGCAAGGGCGGGTATTGTCTGCCCTGGCAGAGTTGCAGTATGTGGGTGAATTGGTTCTTGTCATATGATCTGTAGGGCCTGATGACAGCGTTAGCCATTATTGTACTGTGCATGATCTTCATTGCATAGATATAACGTAGGCCCCGCTGTGTGTAATGGAGTGTATGGTTTGTCGTATTATTTGTGTTTATTGTCTGTATTCCTTCTTACTGAGTTATAATGTACAGTCTTAGTTCTAATTGTATTTTTATGTCATCTGACTCGGCATGAGTGTTATGAGATAATGTCACCTTGCTGTCGGTTTAGTCATGCCACCATATACCAAGTGACACACACATATTAGTATTAGGGTTTTAATACCATAAACATTTTAAGTAGGGAATATGTTCTTGTTTATCACACAAGTTAATGAACACAGAAGAGAATTCTGTTAATACAAATAAAACTGGAGATTTCATATTTATTAGAAGTTAGGGGAAATAAATATAATTATGTAAGTTCGGCAAGATGATACTGTACAACGTAAACTTGGAATCCTGAGCTGAGATTGCTTTTGAAGACCATGTATACTGTACTTTTTTTTTATCTGTTTAAAAGTTAATCCAGCAGTGAAATAGCCCTTTCCAATGATAAGGATAGAGGAAAGTTTGATTTCTATATTCTTAGGAGCATTTAGGGACACTGCTGTATATGATTGCATCTAAGCTTATACTACTACCCACATCATAATAGGACTATTTAAGATGTGAATTTTAGTTTAAGTACTCAAGAGTTACAATAGCAACATACATTTACAAGAACAACTAATGTAAGTGTGGTTCTTCACCGATGACCAATTTTCAAAATATGTACATATACTTAAAATTGTATAAATTTAATAGCATTATTATTTGAGTATAATGTAATTCCCAAGTAAATAATTAAATAAATTCGGTGGATCATGATAGTTACTGTATCCATGTACAATGGTGGCTAACAAAAGACAGATATTTGGGCTCTACAAGTTGAGGCAGTTCCAAAATTGATATTCATATGTTGTCAGTGCAGACACCAAGGAGAGAATAGATGTGTGTGTTATCATTTGCAGTGAGAAAGTATACAGGCCCTATATACATTATACTAGAAGTGGTTTGTTTATCGGGACTACACTATCTAATCTGCCTACCATCAACCACTACATTTAAATTCTATTAGCAGTGCTGTCATTGGGGAAGCCCACATTGGGTTTGAAAAGTGGTAGCGATGGTGCTCCTAGTAACATGCAAAATTATTTACACAACTGCTAAAATTAGAGATCTTTGGAGAATAAACAATGTATGCCCAATTGTTGTTTCATAAAAGCTGAACAAAGTATTATTTGTTTTACAAAAAGTTCTGAGTTGAATCTTGACAATGAATTTTAGGGCTGATCACAATGACATTCCTG
>WWET01000887.1:400952-412873 GCA_011038615.1 Limnodynastes dumerilii | reverse complement strand
GCTGAACCCTTAAATAACTTTAACAAGTTATTTTATTATAGTCACAGTATCCTGATTTTTAGTGTTAGCTCATCTGCCATTCTGCGGTATACTGAAAAAATAAACATTGGTTATTCCCTTACCTTGTCAAAACGTTGTCTTATGTTAACATTTGCAATGTATCTGAAATGTTGATTTACAAGTTTGCTTTATTATTCTGTAGAATAACGTTTAATAATGTATATATAAACTATTTTTTTGACTAGTTTATGAATGGAGCTTATTTTGTGTAAATACAGATTGGAGATAATCTAATCTTATTTACATTAGTGTCTCAGATGCATTACTGACCATTAGATTAAGTGATGTGTACGCTGTATGAGTGTTTTAGAGGTAAAACTTTCCTACTTAAATACCTTCTCCAGTGTCCTCCCCAGGGCCTTTTAGCCAGGTACTTTGCTTGGTTATTTTAAGTTTCCCTCCTGGCCAGAAGCTCTAGCTTTCCCGCTGAGTCCTCTGATTAGCTGTGTACAGGCTCTCCACTCCTTTGTGGGTCTCCATTGAGAACACCCTATTTCAGAAGGGCTGTTTTCTTCTAGACATGAACTGGCTAGGAAGTCCCTGGAGCATCGAAGACGGAGCTCTGAATGGTAAGTATAAATTTTATCCAAACCCTTTCCCTAATCCTTACCTAACCCTCCTCTACCGTGTCCCTAACCCTCCCTTCCCTGCAGCCTAAACCTAACCCTCCCCTCCCCGCAGCCTGACCTTAAGACTCCCCTCCCCACAGCCTGAATTTATAGTCCCCTACCCGCAGACTGACCCTAACCCTCCCTTTCTATGATCCTAACCCTCCCTTTCCCAGATCTTAACCCGAACCCTTCCTTTCCCAGATACTAACCCTAAAAGAGGTTGCAAAGGGGGCAGCGGCTTCTGAAAAGAATGCTGATCGGCATACTTACCCATTCAAAAATACTACAGTGGTTTTTAAGGGTTTTTAAAGAGATGTTGAGAGCTGCATGTTTGTAGACACACAAGGGGAGTGGGGAGTTGATGACTGGAAACATAAGGGGCAGGGGGAGACTTTATGACCGGAGACACGAGGAGATTTGATAGCTGGACACCCACAAGATGGGGAGATGTGATTTATTTATTTTGTGAGTATGTTGTAACTACTCTATGGGTCACTAATGTCGTTATTGGAAGCCTGGTGACACACAAGGGAGGAGTATTGGAGGGCTGGAGACACATAAGGGGAGAGATTGGACCTAGTGCAGTGTGCACAAATGTTTGTTTGTGGGGCGATGTCCCTGGATAACAGTAAGCAATCACAAGGCTGCTCTTCTTTTGTATTGGATTTACATATTGTATGGCATTCACTTGGATGCAATGGGAATTATATAGTGGAGACTAGGACGCTGTCAATATTGTATAGCAGTGTCTAGGATTTGCTTTCTTTTATTGTGGTCATACGTTTTAAGTGTAAAACGTTTAATTGTTAAACATAAGGAAACAAATTTATAGCTTGTAGGGGGGACTTTAAACACACCAGCACCTATCTTAGTGCCTCCACCAGTAGGTTGCGTCCGACAGAACAAAATAATACCCCTTTCACATCGCCACCCCAGCAATATCCTGGGTCTGTGAACCCTGGATATAGCTATGTCACCAGACCCTGTTTCATATTGCAGGGTTGACCCGGGACTCGGGTCTGTCCTGTCATCAGTGAATTATCACACTTTGTAATTTGTTTACTATTGCTCTGGCAGCACATGTTGCCAGGGCAATAGTAAACAAATGACACCAATCAAGTATCTGTGCTACCTGGGTTGAAAAACCCGGGTAGTACCTTTCACACTGTAGCCCTACCCAGGTCGGACCTAGGAATGACCCTTCTTTTGTCCTGGGTCATTAAACCCAGGTAGAGGCACCTGGAACCTTTCACACTGCGCCTCGACATGGGTTGTTGCGGCTTGTCCCGTCAATAAACCGGGTTTTTGAGGCGATGTGAAAGGGGTTTCGGTTACGTGACAGACAGCGTTTGAGGCCTCAGATGATTACCCCTTAGTTGTACAGCGCCACCAAGGATGTTTGTATTGTGTCCAGTATTATTATTGCAAGGATCACACTACCCCCACCCGCCTACTTTTTAATGCAAACTTTTTTGTTTGTAGGGCTTTTATTTATTTTTTTACCAACTTGTATTTTAGGCTTAGAACACCTTCAAGTACTGTTGAACTCTTCTATAACAAGAATAATGGTCTTGTAATAACTTAAGGGAGATTCCTTTGTCCTTTAAAGCAGCAACTCTATGCCATTTTGTTAGCAAAATCATTGTTTTTAAATATTAAACAGAATGTTGGTATTCACAATTTTTCTTCAGGGTACAATCAATGGTTTATTATTTTGCACTACCATGGAAACTACAGCAACTAGGCATGTAAAGTGGTGAGCAGAATGGTGTTGGCATTATATTCTGATCTCTGTATAGATGGTGGCATTCTCCTTTGTAATCACATGACATACTGAAAGTCTGTGATTCTGTGATTGCTAGACATTTCTGTTTGCTAAAAGATATTTTTAAATGAGATGATTTGTTCATCTATAGCAAAGAAAAAAGAAAAAAATTTTACTTGAAAAATGTATACGATTTGACAGTATATATTTTAAAATGTTTATTATATATGCTTTGCCATTTCTTTATATTCTGCTTTTATCTAGTAAGGTTGTCTTTTCTTATAAAAAACCCCCCCCAAAAAAACGAAAACAAATTTTGTACTGCTTTTCCACCAGAATAACACATTAAATGGAGCTATATTATATATTTTCTATTGCACCCATAAAGGTGTAATGGAATACATACAAGCTGTACTTTGCGCCTAATCCTATCATCATAGTGAATAGAATTGCCCTATTGGTCTATGATGAGTGCATTCACCATTTAAAATTCAGTTGCCAAAGTTGAACATTACAGTTGACATGATTTATATTTGATAAATTCTGTTTATATATGATTAATTTCTTAAGTTCAATGACCTTCCTTTGTTTTTTTTTTTTTATAAATGGATGCAAAATGGAAACAGATGACAGACAGCGTATTTTTTAGATGCAAATTATATAACTTATTAAGGTGATATTATATTTGGATTTACCGAAAATCACATAATATACTGTGTAAAGTGATACTATATGGATACTAATAGAGTTTAGTATCCATATAACAGGGGTCTGTGTCCATGTACTGGCAAATACATGAAACACTTACCTGTCAGACATATTTTGTGTGCAGATTGTTCTTATTTTCAAAACTGGATTACAGGAGTACAATCATTTCAAAGTATTAGTTACATTTTTACAACATAAATATCGCTATGTCTAAACGGACATATTTTGTTAAAGCAAAATATATCCAATATCACATTTCAGTGTAAATTTTTAAGTAAAGCAGCTTGATGGTGCACCCTCAAGTTGAAGTGATGCACAAGTGTCCCATCTTCAAGGCTGTGTAAACACTAAATTCAGCTCCTGCCTGTACCAGTCATTTTTCCCAACCTTACAGCCAGGAGATACTTGAAGTAAATGTCAGTAACTGCTAAAGGAGGCAATGGGTAATCCACAGCGACCTTGTCATTCAACTGGTTGACGGCAAGAACGTTTTTTGGGATTTATAGAGAAACTGTGTTTAACAAATAATTTTTATATATTTCAAAACAAATGAAATAATCCCATCTTTGTATGCACTTTAACTATTCTACAACACGTGTTATATATTATGTTGAATAATATGAAGAAGTTTTAATTGGAGCTGTTATCTCAGCAATTCCAGAACAGAGCTGTGGTCTGTATGACTCATAAAATAATGATTGGTCATTGGTGGAGCACATTGATTATATGATGAAACAGTCATTAACTACAACCAATAATGATTATGCAATTATTAAGTAGTTATACAAACCAGTACATAGAAGACAAGAGTTTCTCCTGCCAGCTTTACAATAGTATTCATACTGATTGAATGCTTGTATGTCTTTACCTTGAAGGTAGTGTTTAGTGTATGCTTCTCTTGTGTCACATGAGAGTTGTCACTGCTTCAAAAATGCTGTTTCCGAGTTAGAGACAGCCAAAAGCTAATTTTTGGCTGTCCTATTTAGAAAATAACGCTAATTCAGTAATGTTATCAATCCATTTGGAAATCACCGTTGCAGACTCCTCGCACTGAACCGGACAGGTGAGTATTATTGGGGAGTCTATAGGGAGTAGTAGTCTATGGGGAGCCTAAGTGTCAGACTGCGAGGAAGGGAGCCTTCGGGTCAGGCTGCGAGGAAGGGAGTCTTGGGGTCAGGCAGCGAGGAAGGGAGTCTTGGGGTCAGGCAGCGAGGAAGGGAGTCTTGGGGTCAGGCAGCGAGGAAGGGGAGTCTTGGGGGTCAAGCTGCGAGGAAGGGAGTCTTGGGGTCAGGCTGCGAGGAAGGGAGCCTTGGGGTCAGGCTGCGAGGAAGGGAGTCTTGGGGTCAGGCTGCGAGGAAGGGAGTCTTGGGGTCAGGCTGCGAGGAAGGGAGTCTTGGGGTCAGGCTGCGAGGAAGGGAGTCTTGGGGTCAGGTGAGGCGGGGGGGAAGGGAGGTTCTTGGGCAGGCTGCGGGGGGAGAGAGTCTTGGGGGCAGGCTGCGGGGGAAGAGAGTCTTGGCGTCAGGCTGCAGGGAAGGGAGGGTTAGGGTAATGGTAGGGGAAGGTTAAGGTAAGGATTAGGATAAGGATTGGGGTTATGATGGTGTGAATTTATAGTTAAAGACAGAAGTCTGTAATTTGTATTTGTGTGTGTGTGTGTCGCAAATTAATTATCAGGGAATACACTATGTAGTCTTTTAATTCCCCAACCAATTTGTTTGTATATATTTTATAAACCAGATATGTTTATTGTATGGATACACTGGTTATTGTAAATTAATGTAGATATTATATTTGCCTTCTATTTCAGACTCCAGGCAGAGTTGGATCTCAGAATTCTGAGTCTGAGTCTTCAGCTACCCCAGGGAACACAGTTAACAATGACAGTACTTCAGAGGTAAATGAATGTGATTCTTTGTCCAGATATTTTGTTGTTTGCTAAAGCCCCATCGTGTGAGCTTCTCTTGCACATGTCTATGTTCTTGTGTATTGTTTGCTGAACATATATTTGTTTGTTAGATTTTATTTATTACTTATAGCTTTGCTGCATTAAAAAATCATGTTGTATATTTTATTTGATGTATTTTTATAAAAAGGCAAATGAATACATAGAACAGTAGAAGTGATACTATTTTATGTTAATAATAAGGTTAGAAAATAGCACTGTTTTCAGACTGTAATTTCATTAAGGTAACCTAGAAGGCCTACTTATATTAAGAAACACTCCTATTCTTAAAATCTCGTTTTGGAATATTACATTCTATCTTGTGGTGTACAATGCTGTGAAGACAGAGGCAACCTCAAGCTCCGCATTTGCCATAGAGTAGATAAGTTTTACATGGTTTGCTGCTTCCATAATAGATAGGAATCTGCACACTATGCACCGATTCTCATCTTTGCAATTAGATTTTGTAATGGATTTGGTCTCACCTCATGGGACCATTGTTTAGGCCCACAACTCTAGCACAAGCTGTCTTAGTATGGGATATATATAGATACATGGATGGTTCCTGTTGTGTTTATGAGGAATGTTTCTGTCGCCATAGAGGCACTAGGGAAAGGACACTTAGACCCTACATCATGTTATATTAATCTTCACACTGTGAGCCTTGGAATGTGCTCAGTTGTTTTGCAGTTTTGTAGGGAAGTGTAGAACCTTGGAAAGTACATGCATCTTTCATGTGTTAGAATGTGAAAAAAAACTCTTGTCATGATAGATGTACTGTGAACTTTTGTGCCCTGTGGGCTTATCGCCCACCATGATGATATTGCAGAATAAAAGTTTAAATACCATTCCAGCATCTATCTACAATGTTCCTCATGTCATTGAGCCTTCTTCATGTGTGTTTCCATTGTGCAAAGAAAGTTGCATACTGTGAAATTGATTAAGCACATGCGCTGCCCAGTGCGGGGCTGTTACACTTATTGGATGCCCTTTCAGAAAGGTAAGATGTGTTCTGTCTGCTCTGATCACTGAACCACCTTTGTTGTACTTTTATACACAACGGACACGATCTAGACCTCTGTGTCTGTGGTTTCCGAAGACACGGCCACACCTATCGCACATACAGACTGCACCACTATGTAAATGGTGATGGCTCGGAAATCTGAGCGTAAAGGCTGTAAAAACGTAATTCAGTCCCTGTTCCCACCAACCGCCCCTTTGTTCCCTC
Organism: Limnodynastes dumerilii; assembly: GCA_011038615.1. Classification (NCBI taxonomy): domain Eukaryota; kingdom Metazoa; phylum Chordata; class Amphibia; order Anura; family Limnodynastidae; genus Limnodynastes; species Limnodynastes dumerilii. The sequence goes on along the minus strand of WWET01000887.1, from coordinate 406,559 downwards.
ATCAAAAAGATCGCCAATCCGGGCGTTTTATGCTTGCAGAGAGGGAAAAATGTCTATATTTTAAAAGTCTTTATTCCATACCATGTTATGTACAATATACTTATAAGATGCATGGGATTAGTCCCATACATCCTAGTATCCCCCAATGGGTAAAATGTCACTACCATACATCCAGTAGATGATAAATTTATATAAGGAGAGAGATTTGTGTGGTATGGTGCAGTTTGTGTGCAATGCAAACATGGGCTGATCCAGAGTTGGGAGTAATGGCACCAAAAGATGCAAATTGGCAACTGGTCAAACCATGTTGCAATGTAGAGGTGCAAGTTAATAAATAAAGTGCATGCAGTGAAAATGCTGTCTTATTTAACCTTTTCAAATACTGAACAGCTTTTCTTCTTAACTCTAATTTAGAGTTGAGCTACAAAACATCACTTCTCAACTCATTCTGTTTGCTCATTTTAAATGTAACTTCCCTGCCTTTCAGCATAGTTTTACCCAGGTGCCCTTTTACTCTGTATCAGACCACAGCTTTCATTGTTTGTGCACAAACAGGGGGCTTATTGTAGAGAGAGAGCTTCTCTACCTACAAAAACAGCAGAATTGTCATTCTGAAATTATGACCTTTCGGGAGGAAAAAAATGAAAGAAATGAAGAATGTGTTTTCTTCCCCTGTGGCTAAATTTCACATAGACAAGGACAATGGTGGGGCAGCGATCTGTGGGGCTGGAAGTGAGACAGGTGTATTTATTTCTTTGATTATTTGTAATGTTGTAAAAACTGTACTCTTGACAACATTTTCTGAGATTGTCTCAAATTAATTTTGTGACAATCTATTTAACAAGCCTATTCCAACATATATGGTCCACTCCTACAGTAGGAATACAGTATATCACTTTCTATTTCTTCTACATGTTTTACTTGTATGTATCTTAAAGATTGTATTTCACAGGGGTTCATCTGTCCTCAATGCATGAAAATGTATGTTACTGCCCCTGAGCTTGCTGACCATTATGAGAGTGAGCATGGTGACTCTGGAGCAAGGGAAAAGCAGCCGTCCAGTGACCTCCCAGTTGCAACTGTGGGTCCTTTTCTGTTTTACCACTCCAATGGACTAGCTTCTTTGCTTTGGTGTGTTTAGTTACTCTCTCCTTGAATCTCCTTTGAAACTCAAACTTTAATTATGTAGGGCTATTCTCTCCAGTGTAATCCTTCTCAAGATTTACATCCTGCTGGCTTGCAATTAATTTGTTTTATTGGTCTGTCAGTAGCTGCCTTACACTCTGCTCTGAATATACAGATTATTGCTTAGTGTTTTTGATGCTTTGCAGCATTAAAGTGCAATATTTGAATTCCTGGTGTTTCCTTTCATTTAGACTTTGAAACCAATTCCCTTATTTATTTAAGAGATGAAGTACTTTTTTGTATGATTACTGTAGTGACCCACTATACTTAACATAAAAACAAGCATAAACCTAGATCCTAAACTAAGAGTGGCAATATCTAGCTTTTGATAAAACACTTGCAACTGATTTAGAGTCTGTAAGGAATAGAAAATATGCCAAATATTGTGAAATGTGTTGTACAGAGAATATTTAATCACTCACACCAGTTGTTGATTTATGAAGTTTACAATCCTAACACACTTTTTCTAGCAGTCATTTACCCTGGCAGAAAACCTCTTAGAGGACATGCAAAATCCACACAGACTGATTCCTTATTGTATCTGAATCTGTGTGAGGAGACAGCACTGTTTAACAAAGTTTTAGAAGTGTAAACAAGTCTTACAAACTTGCTTAGCTTGAAGTTAAAAAGTAAATGACAACGATATGCAGAACACAGAGAAGTTTTGCGACTATAAACAACTATTTTTTCCCCCTCATCCTATACCTTTACTGAATATACCAATACAAAAAACCTTTACGAAAAATCTGACAATTCCACATTAACCCAGCTGCATCTGTATTTTATCTTGTCGAAGCTTGACTGTGTGCCACTAGATCAAACCTATGACAAGGAAGCTCTTATCTTAAAATACCAATATGTCATTTTTATAATAAGTCATGCTATACTGTGTGAACTTTAAGCATTACACAGAGCTTTAGTTCAGCCAAACTTCAAATGGGAAGACATTATAGTCATGCGCTATTTGCTGTAAAGAAAATTGTATCCATTATTAGAGCACACACTGCACATTGGATCATGATGTATATATTGCTGATAATCCACTAGACTTCTTATACAGTTGGTGCAAAAAAACCTCCATACCTTGGAATATAACTGGAAAGAGGGGTTGGTTTTCCGTATGTTGACCACAGTTGATATAATTCAGAAAGTTGATTTGCATTGTAGTTGAACATTAACTTTAATATTGGCAATAAGATAAAAAGAACAAAAATACACGCATAATATTGTACCGGAAAGAATCTTAAACAAGTGTGAACGCAGAGAGTGCAACAGAGGACCACAAGTGACAGTGCTATTTGATCTCGTCAAAGTAGACAATGTAAGAGTTTCACTTGTAAAGAAAGTACTTAAATAATGTTTAATACACAGGTCATGCACAGTGTTGATGCAGCTGGTCAGCATGCACATGTGCTACAGATGTGGAGCTAAAACATAAGCTGTGGTTTATCATACAGTAAATGGCGTTCTCACCTTCATGATTCATCTGAAAATGTCAGTCTTATTGAGTATTTGGTTATGCTCCTATAACCACATTCCACCTGTTTTATTATCTGTTGTTTTTTGTATATGTTCAGGTATTTCATATTTCTTATCTGGCAGATTGCACTTCTAATATTTATTTACATGTTTGTTGCTGTTGTATTACCTCATATTTAAGTCCCAGTTTAATTTTGTTCCCCGTAGGAGCTTATTTTCTATGTTTAAATCCTTTCATTTGTCCTCTGGCATTGATCCCTGGAATATTACTAAGCTGGTTTTAGGCATAAACAACGCGGTTTGGTTTCCAAGATTCTAAGGCAGTATCATAGCAATAATGTGTTTTACATGCATACATTCTGTGAATAATTGACTTTCACAGCCAATTAAATACAGCTACTTTGATATTCAGTCATGCTTTCTCAGAGTAGAATGCTGGCCTTATCAGCTTCCCTCAGATGTATCCATTACTTACTCAAATGACAGCAGAAGAGAGAGAGAGCATATTAGCATTTGTTTGTGTCTCTTCTTAGATTTTTGATGCATAAACTAGAAGGTTTATGCACCACTAGAAGTGGTTCGGGATACTTCTTTACATTTATTGTATGCTTTCTTCTCTGACACTGGGTTGTTCACCTTTATTAAACAAAAGATCAGATCCAGACGTCCGCAAATTGGCATTTTCACTAGGATCGTAATACACCCACATTTTGTGACTGTACACTTGCTGAATTCCTGGTATGAATCTGAATTTAGAGTTCCATACATGGAAAGTTTCTGACAATGGGGAGGGATGCGGTTGGTTTGAATGCTAATTGGGAAGGGGAAATGTGCAAATACTGCACTTCCTGTCTGATTAAAATGATAAAATCTGATCGTACTATTTTATGTTATCTGCTTTAATTTACTAAACCGCACCCATCGGCAATTTGCAAATACAAATTGGAATATTAGGGGGCTTTATCAACCAGATTTTCTCTATGACTTTTATCCTTTCTAATAAAATATTGACTGCTCTGGTCTAAGACAACCATATTTGACTGTCCAAATGAATGTTTGATTAAATAGATGGCTTCATTTGTTCTATCCATTTATTAGCCTATAAAGAGCAACTAAAATGGTCCATGGCCTGTGTCACAAAACATACCAAAAAAGGCTAGATTATCAGGGATTTAGAAACAATTACTGATGTATTTGCTTATGTACATAAATTCTTTTTGAGCACTAGTAAAGGAACTTCAGTTTTTATAAATAACCACCATTTTATAGGTGGAAATGAATTATTGCTCTTTGCTATACCACTGATATATTGCTGCTGTACAGTCATTTGCTACTAATTTTCTTTTCATGATAAGTTTTTGTGTGTAATGGTTAGAATGTTCAACGTGTAGACTACTGTGCTACATACTTTCTGATGACGTGACCTCTCTTTCCATACAAAGTAAGCCATATTACCTTTAAATACATTTCATTAATAGAAGATACATTTATAGGTGATACTATAAGAGCAAAGGCATCTTAATCAAGTGTTGCAACAGATAAATCATACATCATTGCAGAAAGCCGCTGGGGAAACTGATGTGTAGCTGGTTTTATCAGTTTTACATGTTTCATTAGAAAGCGAATGGGAAATTTGCCCTGCATTTACTTTCAACTAATCACCTTTTTATTTATTTTTTTATTTTTATTTTTTTAATTCAGTAGTCTTTTATTGAATTTTCAAGACATACAGCAAATACACATACAAAACAAAACAAGAAAAAACAAAACAAAATACCTCCCTCCCCTTCCCCCGGAGACACTGCTAGAGGACCAACAAGCCCCACCCAGCCCGAGACTCGGGCCAACAGGGTTTAAAATATAATAACGCGATCAGGCACACACACTATACTCCTATGCGCGAAAACCAAGACAGTGTTAACACAGAGCCAATCATACATAAATGTAAGTACATTTGAACATTTAAGTAACCGTTCATCTCTAAGGACCAGGAGCAAACATTAGCTTTAGCTTCCTTCATCTCTCAACACTGGGCAACAGTTATATCTAGGCAGCCGAATGTTGCGGCAGGGGGAGATAAGGTGGAGGGGCAGCCATCCAAGACTGCAAGATCGCTCTATTCCTACAATACCCGCTCAACTACATTTACATAGGAGAGTCAGGTGGCTCCGGTCCCACCCCATAGGGGGATTCACACCATCTTGCCCATATTTTGTAATATTTGTGCAAGGCTTTACGTTGTGTATATAAATACCTCTCATGGCCAATAGTTTCATTAACTAAGGCAATCCAACTCTGCAATCTGGGGGGGTCCGAACTTAACCACACTCTGGCGATAACAATCTTGGCAAACGTTGAGAGATTAAGTACATAGCGATATATAATTTTATTGCAAATTTATTCTAAATTAACCCCAAATAGCACCAGAAGAGGGTTGATAGGTGGAAGACCTGCCTCTGTATCCCCAATACATGCCCAAGCTCTTTCCCAGAAGTCCTCCCTAATACACGACCAAACCCTTTCCCAGAAGTCCAGTATCCGTGGGCAGGCCCATAACAAGTGCCAAAAGTCCGCCTCAAGCGCACCACATTTTGGACAACTAGACGAGACACGAAGACCAAGCCTGTGCATACTAAGAGGAGTAAAGTAGACCCTATGAAGGACATAAAAATGGATTTGCTGGAAGCGCAGACACGCCGTAGCCTCCCACGTACAACCCACCATGTGCTCCCAATCACCTTTTTATTTTTTATATAACCTGTGATAATGTAACTTTATTTTGCTGTCAAGAGTTTACACATTATATAAATAACATTCTACTGATTTAGCTACTGTAAACTTGAAAATGTCTTGATGCATTTTGTGTGCTGTCCATGAACATATAATCATGCTGGTAGATGTATTGGAGTAGTAATACTAAACTGAATTCAGACTTATTCCTGC
>WWET01000887.1:381387-394561 GCA_011038615.1 Limnodynastes dumerilii | reverse complement strand
CGCTCCTCTGATCCCTGGAGATGTCGGACGGACGTCACGTGATGACGTCACGTCCGACACCCAGGGAGCAGTGCGGGGCAGGAAGAAGTCGGGCCAGGTCCCGGAAGGTAAGTAAAATTTTTTTTTTTTTACTTGAGCCATTTTTTAAATGAATTTACTCCGTGCAGGCACGGAGTAAATTCATTGAAAAAAAAAAGGGGAGGCTGCAAGGCTGGCGGCGACACCGCGGGCCATCAGACGAGGTCTGGCGGGCCGGATTTGGCCTGCGGGCCTTGTGTTTGACACCCCTGCTCTAAGGGGTTTTAATTAATTAAAACAATTTTGCATACTGGGAAAATACATAACTTTTACACATAGAACTAAAATACTGCATAGCTGTTTGTTTACTCTATAAAATAGAGTTGAGCTAATTTTAATTCTGGTTTTACAATTAAAATTTACCTCCCCTTGCAATTCAACATGGTATTGCTCAGGTCTACACTTAAACCTAAAAAAAGGTATGAAACTCTGAATCAGCCCATATGTGATTATGGTCAGAGCTCCTTGTTTGTTAATTCACCTAGTAAAGATAAATAAATTGGTTGTCTGATCTGGTTGCTTGTACTTCCATTTTACAAAGATTTATTTGCAAGAAAAAGTTAATCCATCATTAAATCCAAGCTCAAATAAAGTATAGCAATAATAAAACAGAGTCTACCCTTTGATAGTTTGTAAAACTTGTATTGCAGTTTAGTTGTTGTGATGAGGTGGTTGGCAAAGTGTTTGTTCTAGCTCTTAATAAGTGTTCCATGGCCTGAATGTTATTGAAATTTATCTTTCTCTTGAGCTTCATTTATTCTTAGACTACAAAAACCTGATAGCTATTAGACTTATTGATGGCTAAGCCATTCATATGAAGTGTGGATATGTAAGTATGTATGCAGACACACAGGATTTTAATAATATATATATATATATATATATATATATTCACATTTCAGTTGTAATTTGGTGATTAAAAAGCCTTCGACTTGTATTCGGATAAACCACTATGGTGCAAGGCAAACGCGAATCTGCATTTTAATCCTTCAATGTTTTGCGCTTGCATTTAATAATGTGCAGAAAATGGGTATGGGCAGTGTAATTTTGCCAATGTGTGTGCAGTGTGTTTAAAGGTAACTGCCTTTTAATATATGGTTATTCTGCATGCCACTGAGGGAGACTGTGCTTATTAGGCCAGCTACCTAGTAAAATATAGCCCAAATCGTCAGAGGCTAGAAAGTGGTGTTATGTGCAGTTATGCATAGTGATTAGTATTCATATTTGTTTTCTATTCTCTGGCTATATCTGTTGCTTGCTGTTGGAGATTATATGGCATACTCTGGACATCCACTTAAAAGAAGTAGTAAATAATGTCTAAATGTTATCAACAGCAAAGTAGTCTCGGGTCACATTTAGATTAAACTAAATTTCATTTAATCAGATTTCTTATTTCTATTAATATTATTGTGTTGTTGTTATAATAAATACTTATTACTTTTATACCAATCTAGAGATTAAGGCGGCATATGATGAGGAGAAAGGTCACTTGGCAGCAACAGAGGGAAGAGTGAAACATTTGACCCAGGAGCTGGAAACAAAGTCACAAGTGATTGAAGACTTGAAGACTGAGTTGGTAAATAAAGTTGTTGCTATGTTTTTAAACAAAATAATACAGGACCAGATCCAAAACTAATAGCGATAGGTTCTTACGTACACTACTTACATTTGTCTGTACTGTGCATTACAAAGGAATTCTGCATCAGACGGCCAGCTGTCATGCAGGTCCACTTACTTACGTGTATGATATAAGCATAGTGGCTGGGCTACGGAATGGTAATTAGAGAATAAGGGCGTTCCAAAGCCCTTACGTATGATACACTATTCCGTGTGTGAGACTTCCGCATGCAGAGACATAAGGGAGGGTCCTGTATGCATGTGAGGGGTGTGCTGTCCCCTCCCAACGACAGAACTCTGGATCTCAAATTCTGTACATTGCTGAGGCTAACGTACGGAATTTAAGTGCTGGAACAGGCCCATGATTGCTGCAAACAAAGGTTTCTACATCTATTTATAGTTTTTGTTTGTAGCATTCCATGTTTCTCCAGTATATAATTAAACAGTTACTGTGCATATTCCCAATCTTAAATCTTTCATATTCATACATTTAGGGTTACATTTACTAAACTCTGGCAAAAGGAAATTGGAAATGTTGCCCATAGCAACCAAATTGTATTCTAGCTATCATTCTCTACAGTGTAATATAAAAGTGAGAGCTAGAATCTGGTTGCTGTGGGCAACATCTTCACTTCTTCCTTTTCCGCAGTTTAGCAAATCTAGCCCGTAATGTATGGAATGATTGGAATCTTTACAATTTGGTAAAGATTTACGTGGGTATGAGAAGATTCAATACATCTGTTGAAAAGCATGTCCTCGTCTGTCTTTTGCCTTTAATGTTTTCAACTTGTGTATGTTTAGTGCCTATGTAATATATTTAGTTTATGACAGTACTTTTTTTTAGAATTCTTTTCTAGGACATTGGATCTGGTTTATTAATATGCCATCATTATATGCCATTTCCTACATTTAAAACAGGCTATTGTAACTAATAATTATTATTGAAATATTATGAATTATTATGAAATATTAGTGAATTAGTCAGTTGACTAAATCTAAATGCTGGCTTTTAAGACTATCTGTTCCCTGATGAAGAGTTGACGTCACTAAGCCACCAGGGAAATGCTTTTAGTGCAAGACACTTTTATGCTTTTGGTACCATGGGGATGGTTGAAACATTTCTCTGTTAATGGTTTATATTGCTTAGTATTTTCTTGTATTGGTAAAGAAAATACTTTCCCTGATATAGCTCAGCTGCAACAGACATGCAGCTCTTAAAGTGAGTTCTCTGCCATCCGTGCGTACGTTCTTGGCTAGCCTACAGAGTTCCTGATGGGTTTTCCCACTCTGAAAATCAGTATTGGGAGCTTGAAGGGCTCAGAGTCCTGGACATCAAGAGCTACCTTCAACAATATTCTCTTTCACCCGCTTTTCAATTTCTATCCTATCACATTCCCCTAAGTTCTGCCAAGGCACTATAAGTATAAGTAAACGCAATTATTCATACATATTCATCACCTGAGAGGAATCTAGGTCTTTGAGGTACACAGCTGAATATTAGTCTTGGGGCCAGGTTTACTAAGCTGCGGCTTTGGAAAAGTGGAGTTGTTGCCCATAGCATCCAATAAGATTGTAGCTGACATTCTCTAGAATGTAATAGGAAAGTGAGAGTTAGACTCTGATTGGTTGCTATGGGCAACATCTCCATTTTTCCAAACCCGCAGCTTAGTAAATCTTGCCCTTAGAGTATGGTGTTTCTGGGCCTGGTTTTCATCACTAAGGTGGAAACGTACTGTCTGGATTGGTGGTTGCCTCTATGTCCATATCTTCTGTTCCAACAGTTGTTTTTGCACCAGAACTGTAACTAGAGCGGTGTATCCTTTCCAGACATTCAATCAGACCCTGGTTCAGTAAGGGTGGATCTGAAATCTTTAGGTATGTCTAGGATCAAAAGTCTGTGCAAGAGGAGTGGTAGGCACTCACAGGAAAGGCTTGATCCTGTGGGTATTGGCACTTACTCTGAACTCAACGCCATTAGATTCTGAATCCGGTCCAGGATATGTGGCTTTTTCACAATATCCTTCCTTTTATGTTTGCTTCTATGCACAGGACTATTTAACCATGCAGAACAGTCATGCCTAGTGACCTTTTAAAAATGGCATTCAATTATATAATAAATAATGTTTTTGTTACTCTTAGTAGTCTTCATTGATTGGACATTTTCTCATTGTCTTGTATAAAAAAAAAAAAAAATGACCTGTAAATATGGGTAGAACATGATTTACTGGCAAATGTTCTAGCCTTATGTGTAGTTATAGTCTTGTTGTCTCACAGTTACAACGACCTGGAATTGAAGATGTCGCTGTGCTGAAAAAAGAACTTGTCCAGGTTCAGACGCTGATGGACAAAACATCTCTGGAACGTGAAAAAGAATCGGAGAAGTTGAAAGATGAGTGCAAACAGCTGCATATGCAAAACATTAACTATGAGGTAAATAGGACGGATGTGTGATATGGAAACTTATAAGCATAATAAAACGCAGCACTCTCCATTTTTTGTCATTTGTCATATACATTCTTGTTGCTTTTGGAATGTGAGCTATTTGTGTCCATTTGTAAATGACCATTAGAAAACCAGACATTGCCCAACAAATTGTTCAAAGGGCCAATCAGAACGTACCATCGTGTAGTGTATGCTAGTATGAACGAAAAAGGGGTTTATGTAGTGCTAGATTTCACGTCCAACTTTCTATCCTGTGCTTAAATAATTGCTCTATGTATAGCCAACCTTAGTTGTGGGTTAATGGTGGGTAAGGAGCTGTGGTCTATGTTGATGGACTATTGGATAAAACCGTTTAGAGATTCCTTTCATATTAATTAATGGGGCACAATTCTGCCCTTTAGAATTTTCAGTAATACCCGCTGACCTTCATTGTCTGTTTACCATCTTTCATCCACCATCTTTGTCATTCTTTCTTCTATTTGCTTACTATTTGGAGATAATCCCATTCAAGGTAATAATTTAAACGGCTTTATTTTATTGCGTTTTAGTATTGCCACACTACATGACCTTTGAAAAGAGAATCAACTCTAGACTGACAAACGAGTCTCACTGAGTTGGCAAAATGAATGTGTAATTTCATGTAGATAACTATTCTATGGACAATTTCCTTTTATATTATATTTTCATAATTTTATTGGTCTTGTTGCTTAATACCGGCAGCAATATGAAAGTGTGTTTGGCCATCAGTTCATCTTGTTATCCAGTACAATCACGGAATACTAAGATGGTGTTCTGGAACTATTGAATTAATGGCCAACCTTTTAAACACACCAACTACGTTTTAACTTGTATAAATTTATTCAAGATAAGTTGTACTCATTAAAACTCTTATATTAAACGAACCATTCAATGCCAGTAGCAGACCAGTTTTTTCCAACCTCATTGATCAAGGTTTAATGTCTGTTAATCATTTTTGACTAGTGGTTAAAAAAAATAATTTGCTTCATTCTTAGAAAAAGCAAAAAACTATTACTTTTATTTAACACAAAATTTTCTTTTCTGTAGGCCACTATTAATCAATTAAAAGCTGACCTTTCAAAGGGTCCACAGGAGGTTGCAGTGTATGTCCAGGAGCTGCAACAGCTCAAAGGTTCCATGGCTGAATTGTCACAGAAAAATGAGGTAGATTACATGCCACTTGATTGTTGTATGGAAGAATGTTACAAGTCATTGATTAAAAAAAATTGTATTGAATGTTACTTTTTTCACAGTATTCCACCTGTGGCCTTTTTTTCTTTAATGATTACCTGTGAATATTTCTTTTTGCATGTAACTGCATACAATATTAGCTCTCCTCTCCGCTCAAATGTTATCTTATCACAATAGGTTTGCCAATAAAGTTGTGGGGCCAGATTTACTAAGCTGTGGGTTTGAAAAAGTGGAATTGTTGCCCATAGCAACTAACCGATTTTTAGCTCTCACTTTCCTATTACATACTAGAGAATGTCAGCTAGAATCTGATTGGTTGCTATGGGCAACATCTCCACTTTTCCCAAACCCACAGCTTAGTAAATCTGTTTATTGCCTCTAATGCAAAAAATGAAAGTCAACTCAAATGCAAAGTTGTCCGTTTGCAGATTTTTACGAATAGCTACTTGATGTAAGCTTTTAAATCTAAATTGCCTGACCTTGTACTAGTTGTGTTTTCTTGGTATAAATGATTCCAGTATCTCTTAGAGATGTCTAATTTCAAGTACGATGGAAGTCTTTTCAGTTTGTTACCTTTATCCTAGATGGATGCTTTATTGGAAGGCTATACTGATGTATGGGTAAAGCCACTGTGCAAGCATTTGGAGGTTGAGATAATTTGAGATCATCGCTACAAGGCTGTACTTTATAATAGATGCATATATATTAAAATAGTCTTGCTCAGAGGGTTCAATGCACAACAGTAAGTCTGTATTTTGTACTTTACAGAGTTTGGTGGAGAAACTATTGAAGAAAGAGTTGGATTATACTCAGATAGAAGAGAAACACAGTGAAGAGATCATGTCCCGAAAGAATCTGCAGGTTAATCTCAACCAAAAGGATGTGGAGTGCCAGCAGCTCCAGGCACGGCTGTCGGCCAGCGAGGCCATGCTGCAGACTCTCAGAACGGAAATGGCTGATAGAGGAGAATCCAACCAGAAAATAAAAGAGGAACTATCTGAGGTGGAGACCAAACACCAGCATCTCAAGGCGGAGTTCAAGCAGCTTCAGCAACAGCGGGAAGAAAAGGAGCAGCATAGTCTGCAGCTGCAAAGTGAGATTAACCAGGTGACACATCTTCACATTATGTCTTCATGTAAGAGCCAATCTTTAGCTGAGTTCTCCATGTTTCTGCACACTCATATTGTTAAATAATATATATATATATATATATATTTTGGAACCTGCAAGAAATGTTAAAGCCAACACTATTTTATAACTACGCAGCATAGTAACTAGATCAGTATATGTACCACAGTATATAGATGGAATGTATTTGGTTTACAGATTAGCGACTGGACTTTGATCCTGTAATATTATCCTGTATTTACAAACATATTTGTTATATGTGGATAAATGTGCATATGTGCTACTGCAGACATTACCTAGCTTATTTGCCTACTGGTATATAGTTATATATGGCCAATATGATATTCATATAATGGACTTTTTACATTGTCCACTGCTATACTTGGTAGTAAAAAAAACAAAGGGGTAAGGCACAATACAGTCTGTTATATCACACATCAAAATACATATTCATGTTAGTGGTTTGTGGTGGTCATATTGCTATTGAATGATGAGTGTGCTCTCCAAAGGTTATACAAAGCGTGTCCTTGTCACTGGTGTTTTGCTGTTCTGGTTATCTGTTGTAGCTTCTTTTGAGGTTAATAGTAAGTCCTGTAGTGTAGGTTAATAGAATGTCGACCTTTTAGTGTTCTTTAGGTCTCTTCTTAATAACTGTGTTTTAGTTGCTGTTTATGATGATTTAAAAAAAAATAGAAGCAGATTAAACATAAAAATCTGGCTGTATATGTCATTAATCAATGGAAAGTACCTGGCAGATCAGATATGTTTGTGCTTTAGCTCCACAGCAAATTACTGGAGACCGAGCGCCAGCTAGGGGAAGCTCATGGAAGACTGAAAGAGCAGAGACAGCTGTCTGCCGAGAAACTGATGGACAAGGAGCAACAGGTGGCAGATTTGCAGCTCAAGCTGTCACGTGCCGAGGAGCAGGTCTGGATGTTTGCTCTGCATTTATATTTCTAGCTACTAGCAGTCTCTAAATGTCTGCACCCTTCACTGTCTGTAAACTTTTTAACATGCTACATAAACATACTTTGCTCTGTGTGTTGTAGTAGGTTGCAAATTATTATAGTCTACTACTACTCAGTGTTGTGTACCATTACTGACAAATAAATTCAAACTATTACTGCATTGTTTCCCTCTTGTGGCAGGATTTCCATGTCAAGAACTTTCATTTTGTTTTGTTTTTTTTCTTTGCCATTTGGTAATAAATTAAGTAATCAAAGATTTCAGCCAGTGTAGGTAACAATGGCAACAATATAATATTGTACGGTAGAAGGTTATTCAGCTGTATGGACTAGCTTAGTGTTTTGTTTCTTTCTTTAGCTTAAAGAAATAACTTCTACATCAACTGATTTACATCATCAACTAGAGAAAGTAAGACAGCAACATCAGGAACAGCAGACACTTCAACAGGCGACTACTTCTAAACTGAGGGAAGCCCAGGTAAACATTTTTAATAGTAATCTGTAGCTGTTGGCAAGGTACATAGAAACAAATACAGCAGACTGTATGCTTAGTACATTTAAAGGGGAGATTGGCCCAATTTCAAAAAGGGCAGTTCTCTTGCGGGCAGTTCCAAACTGGGAAATTGATTGCTTTTGTCTCAAAGAGGTAAAGCAATCGTTATTATTCGGAGCTCTGTCTTCGGTGCTAGAGGGAAGTGTGAATTTTACCTCAACCCTTTCTCTAAAAGACCGCATATCCGCAATCTACGTATTGAAACGATACGCAGGTTACGTACAATAGCTACTATGCATGCGCAGTAGCTATTCATTGAATTACGGCCGTCTATGGAAAACGGACGTAGTTCTGGATCCGGCCCATTATTTATTGTGAAAGATTCCATAGTGCAATCGATATTTTTACCTTGAGTCATCTATGGAAAGTAATGAATCGATCTTTTTACCTTGAGTCATCTATGGAAAGTAATGAATAGGTGTTTGAGGCTTTTTATTAATTTGTTGTGATTTTAATTATACTTTGTTATTATAGAGAACATGAATTGTTTTAAATAAATGTATTGAAATATACTCTAAGCGCTGTTTATGCGGTTTTGCTATTTCTGACCGGAGACTGACAACGGTTTAAAGTATAGTAAACCAAAAAGTAAAAACTGAAGAAATCAGACCCTATTATGTCATGTTTGTGCCATTCACACACTTAGATATATAATAACAACTTGTACTTTATTACTGCCTTAAAGTTTGTATGGATAGTTACCATATCAGCATCCATTTCACCTACTCATGTGGGCTTTTAGGTGGGTATGTGGGCCTTTATTGGGTTGTCCACTATCAAAAAAGTATCTTATTGGAACTGCTGTAATGCTGTAATATGTGTACAGCTATGTGTTTTGGCTAATTGCTTGGTACACACCATCCCCTTCATCTTGTTAAGCTGCTATTAATGGCTTGCATTGCTCTGTGTCAAATTACCACCATAGTAGCTTTAGCCGCATGACATGTAATGTAGTAGTTAGATTATGTGGAATGCAGTCTGTAAATATCCCTTTGTAAAAAAAACAAAACATGTTTTTCTGACCTGAGTGTTTTATATTCCACCAAGGCATCTATTGCAATAGCCAATCGTCGCATATATTCCCTTGCAGCTCTTTGAATTGCGAGATAATATATGATGAGCTGTTTTACAGGCTCATAATAGGACCACCCCTGAACTTGAGTTTTATAACACACTGGGGAAGGGTAGTTCATTTCACATGTAGATGTGCACCGATTAAGGTCTATTATAATAGCTATAGAGCACTTAAAACTTACTTTCACAACATGATATTGCTCTCAGGGAAATGTAAACAGAATATTTGTTACAGGACATACAGTAGTGTGATCTGCTTGAGATGGAAAATGTTTAATGGAACTTTTGTTAATTAAACTGAGTTTGTTGTTTGCTTCCAGCAACTGAGATGCTTTTTATCAGGTTATATGTAAGATTTGTGTTTTAAACCGTAATATCAATGTGTTATGTTTCTCTATATGTACACTCTTTAATACCCTGTATATTACATTTTCCTGACACATAGTCAGTCAGTATTGGGAAGTTTCTAAAGGCACTTCAGACACCACATCACCAGTGTAGTAGTTTCTCTATATTTTTGCAGTATCCTGACTGGTGAAAGTTTTTTGCTTGTGATACCTTATTACAATGTGCTAGCATGTAACTCCAAGCCAGATGTTACACAATGAGCTGTATTCCTGTCTTTAGTTTGTGTGATTTTGCTTTCTGCATTCAGAAAGTAGATGGAGTATTTTTCATATTGACACCGCTTTTAACATATTTTTTTTTCAGAATGATCTTGAACAAGTTTTACGTCAGATTGGGGACAAAGATCAAAAAATTCAAAACCTTGAGGCCTTGCTGGAAAAGAGCAAAAAGAACATTTCTGTGCTTGAGAAGGAGAGGGAAGACCTGTGTGCCAAAATTCAAGCAGGAGAAGGAGAAACGGCTGTCCTCAATCAGTTACAAGAGAAAAACCACGCTCTGCAGGAACAGGTATATTTCTGGTGCACATCAAACCAATTACACTGGATAATTAGCAGTTGTCTATGAAAAATAATGCAGTGAGCCAAAGGGCTAGTTCCCCAAAAATAGTGTTACTGTGTGCTATCTTAAGGAGTATTCAGTGTCCTATGGCTGACTCGCTTGTTTAATGCCAATCAATGCACGCTGCTTTGAGGCAATTGTAATTAGATGACCTACTGTTTAGCTTATGCCAAGATTGTATGTACTCAGAATTGCTAATATGTAAATTAATATGGCCTGCCAAGTAATTAAGAAAGTTGCCAGGGTTTCCTTGCTTCTGGTGGTTGAAGCCTAAATTTCTTAATTAATTGTGCTCCACAAATGACTTTGAAGGAAAGGATTGATTTGATAAGGGGTAGAAAATGAACTGTGCTGAGTGGTATATTGTGTGTGGCAGTTAACGCAACTGACAGAGAAGTTAAAGAACCAGTCGGAGAGTCATAAGCAAGCACAAGAGAATTTGCACGAGCAAGTCCAGGAGCAGAAGTCACAACTTCAAGCGTCACAAGACCGCGTTCAGTCTCTGGAGATCACACTGGGGGAGCTCAACAGTCAGTTGAATGAAAGCAAAGAAAAAATGGTCCAGTTAGATTTGCAGGTACAGTAGTAAACTCGTTTGTTTAAATGCTGATATAGTAGCAAATGTAACAGTAGTTAGTCAATGCAGCAAATGCCCTCAACAAATATAGTCTACTTACAACTTAGAATGTAGCTCCAATGGGGCAGGAAATGATGTGAATGTTAAATATTCTCTGTAAAGCGCTACTATCTGATAGTGCTATATAAAAACCTGTTGGTAAATAATGTATGAAGATCCATTGCTAAAAGCAAAGGATTCCATTAGAAATGGAGCATCTTGTTTAAAATGGCAGACTTTCATATAAGGCTGAATGGTCATGTAACATAATGGCGCTAAACAGCTGATGTAAAGGGCATGTATTGGATGAGGTGTGTTGTTTGAAGCATTTGTTAATCTGCTTTGTAACGTCCATATTTGCAATCGAACTTTAGATCAAAGCAAAGACCGAGCTGCTGTTATCAGCAGAGGCTGCAAAGTCTGCTCAAAGGGTCGATTTACAAAATCATTTGGATACAGCCCAAAATGCATTACAAGACAAGCAGCAGGTACGGACAATAGTTCTTCATTGTTATATTGATGTGGCCATGTCTGCCACTGCAGTGTTGGTTGAGTAAATGTGTCTGGCTTTTTAGTAAGACTTTTCTCTTCCTCTAAGTAGGAATTAAATAAAGTCAACACTCAACTCGAACAAGTAGCAACAAAGTTACAAGAAAAACAGGAGCACAGTAATCAACTGGAGCATAGTTTGAAAGAGTATAAAGAAAAGCATCTTGCTTTAGAACAAAAAGCCGAAGACCTTGAGGGTCAGATTAAGGTGAGTTGTAATACAAGACCTATGTAAAGGCTTCATGGTTGTCAGTATTGCATAATCAACAATAAATATATATTCCTTTCTCTCAACCTGCTCTACTCTCTAAACCAGGTTAAAACCATATCCAACTTCCCATCTGTCCCCATTTTAATTGAGGACAGATTGGACATCTTAAGATAGAGGGTCACCTGCTGGAACACTTTTCAAGCAAGGGCGGTGGCCTCACATGGGAGGCTGGATCTAGGGGGGAACTGATAAAGTTTTAAACTTTGGTTATTACCCTGCAACACTGAGTTATTTCCTACACTTATTTTCCTTGAACCGTGTCTATAATTCTGCTGCCAGTGTGGTTGGGGCTCCGACCACAGTGGCAGTGGAAGTCCGTAACTGGATTCCTGTTGCATTCTAAATTCTGAACGGCTGAGTGGAGGCCATTCCCCTTTTCTCGTACAGAGTTATGCTCCCAGGACCCTACCTTAGCAATTCCATAACACCCCTATTTTATGCGTGGAAATGTGGTTTGTAGGTTAGTGCTAAAGCCACCCCATCGTGATGTTGGGTGGGAAAGATCTGTAAGCAGAAGCACTTCCTCTCTTTGTAAGGGGGGTTTACACAAAGAGGAGGTGCTTCTGCTTAAAGATCTTTCCCATCTCACTGTCTGATTAACTACCAAGACAGATCCGGATACAAAAAATTCCATCCCCAAAAGGGGAAGATTTCCATTTATAGTGATTGGAAGGCAGCCCATTTAAGTTATCAGGATCTGGTCCATTATTACTATTATTATTAAATATTTCTGTCTACAGGGGAAAAAAATGTATTTATAGCTAGAGTTAGAATTCTAATTCTGTATGAAAGCCATGATGTCAAATAAAACACTCTGTTACCTATAAATATATATATATTTTTTATATTTCTTTAGAAACTGGAGGCAGACCTGGCAGGTGTGAAAACAAGCCGCGAGCAAAGTGTGCAGGAACTGCAGCAAAAGAAGCAACTGAGCTCACAGCTTGAGTTGAGGGTTGCAGAACTGAGCAAACAGCTAGAGGATGAGAAGGGAAAGTAAGCTCTTATTGTTACCTACTGCACTGTAATAATACATAAACTGATTGTAGCACTTATTATACATACCTTATCTTATATTGAGCTGGCCATACACTGGGACGATTATCGATCCCAGCAGGGTGTGGCCCAATAAACAGAACAATTTCCTGTCAGGGGAAGGTCTCATTATCGGTACCATCCACCTCTCCTGCTGGAACCGATAATCCTAACAGAAGAAGAGGGGCCAAGGCCAGTGTCAGTGCAGCAGATCTATGTATTTTGCTGCTCTGACACCTTAAAAGTATAATTCAAAGGTGTCAGAGCAGCTTAATACATATATCTGCTGCACTGTGGAGGGAGGGAATAGGGAGCCATTCAGTAAGCTGATTGGCTCCCTTAAATTATAGCGTCCAATTTAAATCAAGCAGGTTAAAAGATCCATTAATTGTACCAGCCGATAATCGCTCCAGTGTATGGCCAGCTTAGGATATTGTCTAACATCTCTGCTAAATATGCTGCACCTATTTAATTGTTAATACATTTACAAATGTAGACTAATTCATTATCACTGAACTATGAAATGAAATGATTGTGTTTTCCCCTTTTTGGTCTTGAGCCAGAATTCTTGGATGCACGCTCCGTGCAGATCACTTGTATGGGTGTTAGAGCGGAAAGTCTGGATAGTACAGAGAGCGTTTGGCACATCCTTACTGTACTACCTGCATACT
>WWET01000887.1:370416-381210 GCA_011038615.1 Limnodynastes dumerilii | reverse complement strand
AAAAAAAAAAAAAAAAAAAGCCATGTTCTGATCCTTGCAGTCGAAAAATACCTTCTTTTCAGAAGTCTGATACTGATCCTTCGTTTTTATAATGTACTTTACTGCAAAATTGGATAAGTTAAAAAGCACTGGAAAAACAAATAAATAAATAATAAATAATAATAATAAATAAATAACTATATTAAAAAAAAATTATTTAATACACATTTCTAATTGTGGATTTTAATGGATAAGGAAGCAAATCTCTAACAATGTCCTCACTATTACTCCTTTCTGAATGTCTTTTTCAGAGTATCTAATACTAAGCAGGAGCTGCAGAAAAAGGCAGATTCTCTGTTGCAGACCAAGGAGACGCTCTCAAAGCAGGAAAAAGAGCTGAGCACTCACAAGGAGACAGTAGAAAAGTTGAAAGAAAACCTGGAAAAAATGACAACACAAGAGAAAGTGGCTTCTAGTAATGTGGAGAAATTCAGATTAGAGAGAGACGCTCTGCAGAAAGAACTTACAGATACCAAAGACAAATTAACAAAAGCTTCTGCATCACTAGAAAAGACAAGAGAGCAGCTGGAAAAGGAACGTCAAACAGGGAAAGAACTCATCCAGGTGATGGTAAGTTTGTTGCAGCAAACAGACTTCAGTGTGTCGTTTAAATAGTGTCACAAAATAGGAAAAGTTTACTTAAAGTAAAGTAAAGAGTTTAAGGTAATGATAAGATTATAAGAGCATACATCTAGGTTACTGAATGCCTCTCTTCAGTGATATATAAAATGTGTGCTAAGCATGTATCCTTTTTTTACTAGGAGAAATCACGCGATGAGTTGAAGGTAAAGCTGAAAGCCCAGGCAGACACTGCAGCTAAAGTCCAGGAGCTCAATGCTCTTCTAGCAGCTAAAGAGGAGGTAACATTTTTCTCTCTTCTTCCAATGGCAGACTGGGTTGCTGGTACATTTACATTCTACAAATAACATGTTTTACTTTTTTCTGCTACATTATTAATTTGTTACATAAAGGTGCGTCTACTTGTTTCAATAGTACGCAGTCCTGTCCTTATCCTTTGTTTCTAAATATCAATCTTAGCCTATATAACTGTTCACACATGTGTTTTCTAATAGTCCTTAAACCAGGAAAGATTCATATTAAAATTTAGTTTTGGAACACAAAATAATGTTCCCTTTATATTAATGTGTGTACAATCGTATTATGCTTAGAAATGCAATTTCTGCACAGAGTTTCCTTTAAGCTTACAGAATTCTTGTGCACTCTCACAAAACCAGCACAAATGAAAGGTACCTCCGAAAATTGTCATTCTAACCAATTTTACTTATGGCTGTTATCGTCAACAGTGGCATAATTACAATGAGTTCTGAAATAAGTTACTATGGTAACAAAAACTGTTCTGAACTTTAACTTACCACTACCAAGGTTCCACACACCTAAAAGTATATTTAGTATATATTCCTTTCTTATCATAAATATATCCAGTATATTCTTTACTAAACATTCTGTTAAAAAGCAGATGAAGAATCTATGATGGATGTTGTGGGTGATGTGGTATTATCATTTGTACAATGCATTTGTATAGATGGCTCTTAATAGTGTGCCATAAATTTCCAAATATACCATGCCTGCATTTTATTTATTGTTTAATGCTCAGTGACTGACTTTCAGGGCTACAAGGAGTCACATGATGTACTGCAATTAATATAGAAATTGAGAACTAGAAATGCTGAAGTAAAACAGGCTTTGCCAGATGCTGCAGCTGTAAGCTTACAGTGACACACATAAGACACTTTTATATTGCTCCTTAATAAAGATTTGTTCTCATTTTTTTTTCTTGCCTGCAAAATGACTTTCATTATTCCTGTTAGCAATTTAGACTCTTCTTAATGTATTTACCATAGAGCAGAGATAACCCTCACCAGCTCTTATCAATTCACTTGAATAAAGAAATCCTTGAACATGAATTTCTTAGATATTCTGTCATGCTAAATACTTTACATCTTATTTCTTTTTGGTTTGTATAAAAGGCTTCATTGAGGTAAAATTGCTTCTAGCTAGTTACATAAAAAATGCATTTTGCTTTTTTTTTTGCCTATTTTTTTTTCTAGGAATACACAAAGTTAAAATCTGAAACGCAAGTGTGTGATGAAAAGTTACAGAGTTCTTTAAAAGAAAAGGAAAATCTTCAGGCACAGCTGAAAAAGATTCAGGCATCTTCTGAAGAAGATAAGAAAAGACACCAAAAAGAGATGCAAGTTCTGGCTTCCCAATTAGACGAGAAGGTCACTTCAATTTTCTTCCCTCCTATTTTCTGCATAAACAAAATCTATTTTGCGGGGATTTCTATATAACATACATTTGGTCCTGTGATAATGCTTATTTTCTATCTAAAAATAGCTGTTTTGATGAATAAACTAGAAAAGATGTAAATACCCCTTTTAATGATTTTAGTTTTGGGTTAAAACCAACAAACATCGGGGCTGATTCAGAGTTTGGGAGTAAGGGCAAAACAGGTCCAAGTGTAGAGCTCGACTGAACTGTTTTACACAGTAAGGAGAGCAAATAATATTGAATTCTTTGTATGCAATAAAATACGTTACATTTGCACATAGAACTCCCATACTGCACAGCTTTATGTATTTCTATAATCTATAAATTAGAGTTGAGCTAAGAAACTTCACCTCCCAATTCTAATTATGCTGTCACTGGTGTTGCTCAGGTCTACACTTACACCTAAAAACAGGTGTAAGTGCAACTCTGAGTCACCCAAAAGTGCAATTAGTTATATGTCAGTACCCTTTGTTCCCTGAGATAAATGGACATATTTTTCTGTTCATATTAAGCTAATAATGACTTTGTCCATGTTTTCATGAATGTGTTGCTTATTTATTTACTTTCAGGCACAGCAAGACAAGAAACAGCAGCAGCAGATTGCGTCTTTAAACAGCGATCTAGTGTCTGAGAGAGGAAAGTTGTCTGAGCTGCAAAAAGCAAATGATGTCCTCCAGGGAAAACTGGGAGATCTCCAGTCTGATATGTATGGAAAGGAGTCTGAAGTCTCCGCAATCCGACAAGACCTTAAAGTATGAGTGACAAGGGATCTCTTCTTTGTTTTTTTACATGGCGAAATAATAAATGCATTCTCTTGTTAATTACTTACTATCCAGGGATTTACACACCTCTACATAAGTGTCTAGCAAAGCTGTCATAAAGGACAGAATAAAGCAGAACAGGGCATCATGAACTATATATCATGTGACTTACTCTGCACAACGCAGGAGGACATACAGTAGCAACATATTGGAGAGGGAAGTGAGGTGTGCCCTATGCGCAAGCCTTTAGAAGGGTAAAATGATGCGCTACTCCATCCCAAAAAGCAGCGCAAGTGTATAGGCCAAAAACAAACACACGATTGCAACCCTCTCTAAGTAAGCCCAGTATATGGTAAACACATAGCAAGTATGTAAGAGAACACTTATTAATCATACTTGTGGTTCTAAGTTTAATATTAAGTATAAATCTGGAAATCATCCAGTACTCGATTACATATTGGCTTATTTACGCAGAAAAAAATCATACCCTTGCAAAACAAATAAAATGCTGCTATTTTGAATCTCCAAATTATAAAAACTGCTACTAGTGATTGAAATTACTATAAATAACTGTACTTGTCTACAAGAATCTGCTATAGATCAGTTCATGATACAGTTGTGTATAGTGCTATAAAACTGACAAGCGTGACATTTTTTTTCTTCATATCCAGTGTTGGATTTTCTTATCTATATCTACTCACCACATACACAGAGGCTGGGTTACATTTTACATGTTCAGGATCCACTCAGGATCTACTCTACTTCCTGATGTATTTTATGTAATATATATATGACACAAAAAAGACACCCCAGCACTCTTGTAATTAACCAGCAACAAACCACTGCATTCTATCTTTAAAATAAAAGAGAAATTTGTTGCATACATTTGCAAATATATGATAAGCCACCAGCCACTTACAAGGCTTCTCTGATTTGATGCTAACTCTAAAACTGCCAGAGTCCCATCTTTGGGTCATATATCATGTATTTTTAATTTGAGAGCTCACCCCCTAAATATATAGATAGTAAGTATTCTAGTTAATTGTTTTCTCTGTTTAAGTCTGTAGAGGAGAAACTTATCCTAGCACAGGAGGAGCTGAAATGTAACCGGAATGAAATAAGCAGCCAGAATAAACAGATTAAAGAGCTGACCACATTGAAGAACACCATGGAGCAGGACATATTGACAAAGACGAGCCAACTCAAAGAGCATGAGCAAAAGCTGCAGGAATTACAAGCACATAAGGTATTTACCAGCATGTGTGTTCATGGTGCATTTTATTTTGAATGTAACATAGGCATTGTGCTGTCATAGTTCCAGCATAGAAAGCATTTCTTACCAGGGGAAAAGACGTCATGGTGTCCACAGGGATGTGCTCTGCAAACTATTAAAATATATCTTTAATAATGCTCCTTATAAAGAAATCATTATGTAATCCATAGCTACCAAGAAATTTTGAGTGTATGGAAATGATGCTTTAGTAAATATAATGAAATTAAAAACCTTAATGGTACTTTAATATTTGATTCACACAGAAGCATCTGTGTACTCAGGACCCTTACTAGCAGAACTTATAGCATACATATAAATAAACAGAATATTAGATTTTCGCCTGTGGGATCTAATCCTAAACACTGTTGGACACCTGACTTCAGAAAGCTGCTTGCTGACGTCAGTTGACTTTCTGGGATTGTAAATGTGTGCTCCAGATGTTCCAAAATGGAAGGAGATCCATCCGACGGGGCACTACATGACATTTGCGTGCCAAATCCCCACACGGATCAGGGATAGACGTGCTGATGATGGTGAGTGGGTGGCGGTAGGCACATCTGCATGGATCTACATTTGGATGAATGGCTTCGGAAAGCAGGCTTATGGACGCATAAGTCGTCCAAAGTACACACGAGAGTGGAGTGAGGGGAATTCACTTTCCACTTCCATCAGGACTTATAGATCCCCGTGCATACAGAGCATACACTGAGGTCTGGATCAGGCTCCTGGTTCTTTGCTTGGGCTAGTTATTGCATTAGGTTTTATATTTGGTTCTTTTCTTAGGCTAGCCATTGCATTAGATATTACTGTCCAGATTCACAGTTACGTAGTTTTCGTCTTACGTACGTTGTTTTAAAAATTGAACTACTACGCATGCGTAGTAGCTTATCTACGTACCATTTCTGTACATAGGTTGCGTGAGAGCGGCTTACGCAATCTACATACAGAAATGGTACGCTACTACGCATGCGTAGTAGTTCAATTCTTAAAACAACGTACGTAAGACGAAAACTACGTAACTGTGAATCTGGACCTACATTTTTACTTCTACTTCTTTGCTAAGGCTAGCCATTGCAGCAAAATAGATTATCATTTACACTTAAAGGGGTGGATTAGAATGACACTCTTAGGGCAGAATTTACACTTTATGCCACTGTGGATAATCGATTTTGCCTGGTTACTGGAGAAGATAATACAGGATTATTCAGGGAATATGATTGTCCTGTAGTCGGCGCTTCGGCGTGTCCTCGTACCCTCGTGCTACCAGTAAATCCGCCTCTATGCGTTTCGTCACGGAAGTGATTTCGTCAGGAGGTGTGTTTAAGTGTCCGGACTACACTATACATATACAATTAGCCACGTGATGTTATGGACCAATAACAAGCTTCAGGATCGATGTTACAAATATTCAAAGCATTTACAAACATAGTTGCACATAATACAAATATAAATAACATAGAAAGACTGCGGGCACAATAATGCATGTTTTAGCAGTAGCGGTAACGTTACTTTGTACTTAGGACCAAGTGTTTAGCAAAGGTTACTTTCTGATTCCTACGAGAAAAAGAGAACAAATAAAACAAATAAAGAGGACAGAAGGGAAATATACATCATACACGAAACAGTTCATTTCTAAAGATTGATTTAACTTAAGGAAGATATCTTATGATAATTGTCTATACGTTATGGAGGTTGATTTTAATTTTCATTATAATAAGAATTAAATAAAGCATAATAGACCACCATTTTATCTGGACCAATTTGTATGGATTTCTTATGAGTTCTTTATAAGCCAGAGGGCTGATATATATACACACACACACATAGAGAGAGAGAGAGATAGAGACAGACTCAGGGTGCCCAGGTGCACGTTAAGCAAAATAATTGCAAAAATAGAAGCCCAGTATAACGGCACCCTGGCACATTGTGCCTGTCTTTATAGAAACGGATTACTAGTCCCAGCGTGCCGTTATACTAGATATATATATGTGTGTGTGTGTGTGTGTGTGTGTATGTATGTATGTATGTTTCTTTTTCATTATTCTCCATATAAACTGTTTTGTAGCATTTGCTTCCTTAGATCCACAGCAACCTTCATATTTTATAGACCGGATTCTAGGTTTCAGTTTTGCCCTACTTTCTATGCATTTATATAGTATAATGATTTTACATTGAACATATGCACAAGTATCCGTTCTTAAACGCATTTCAACTCACTTATACTGAAGTAAAAGTTACACTTCTGACAGAGGAGAAGGGTTAGGACTTGTTACAAGTACAGTATAGGTGAGCCCCTTGTATGTATAGAAGTCCAGACTTCCACACTGCTGCCATTTTACCTTCTCAAATGTCTAAAAGTTTAGGTAGCAAAGCAGATCCCCATGCCTCTTTCTGGAGATACAGTTTCTTAAGAGCCAGTGGTCCTATGACAATAGGATCGGGTGGTTTGTATTTTATTTATTTATTGATTTTGATTTTTGTTTATTAAAACATTCGCAAAAGGTTTATATTCACAAGCCAGAATAAAGTAAAACAAGATATGGAGGTAAACCATTGTCTTATAACCCAATAAAAATGGTGAGATTTTTATTTCTGCAAGCTTTAGGCTGATTAGGTTTAGACCCTTTTTGCATTATTCCTAATGGCACTTGGAAAGTAATGGTGAGAAACGGAAACATTTGAAATCAACCATGAAATGGCAGACACTGTGCAATCTGTGCTAGCACTCACATGTGGCAGCTGGCCATTTCTGTCTACTCTAGTTTGTGTTTACATGTAAACACTGGATCTTTTCCAAAACATGTTCAAATGCCTTGATACAAATTTCTTTTATTCAACACTGATCCAGTTTGTCAGGTGATTGTATGGTGAAGCCCCAGTGTAACTCTGAACGGAAACTATATCATGAATACGCACACAGATTACTCACATGCATTTTCAGTCTTAATGACTGGCTTAAATTCAAATAATTTTGCTTTATTTTTATTTATTTTATATTATTTCTTTCCAACAGAATATTAATATCATTATGGACTGACTGATAAATTATCTGCACACACAATCAGTAGTGCATGACCATTGATCTTGGATTATCTTGTTACGTCTGTACAGTTAATAGGTGTAATTACATTTATAGCAATAAGTTCCTTTATGAATAACAAAAATTGTTATTGTAACACTTGTTGGAATTGTGTTTCTTGATTTTCACAAGTTTATGGAGCAAGATGGCTGCAGTATTTTCTGTGTGTATTCCTTTTAAATTTCATTTTGTGGAGCAAGATCAAATGAGCTAAATTGGTGGAGACAATTCGTAGGGCTCCTACTGTTGTGTATGAAAGGGGCACGTGGCCATGCAATAAATGAATGGCTTGATTTTTGGACCAGTTCTATGTGGTAGAGATCAGTTTCATCCTAATGTTTTAGTGACAGACATTTTGTAACTACCATATAGTAAGTCTGGATAGGTTAAAATCTACTACAACTGGGTAGCACAAAACACAAAATAGCCTGTTATCTGATCCACTCGGAAACAAAGTGAAGCCTAAAATCGCATCTGACATGAGGTCCTTTCCTTCCGATTAATTTAAGCCATATATGTTGCTCAGTTACGCAATGTTTTAAGAGAAAAAAAACAAGCATTATTTAATAAAGTTGATGGTAATTTGTAATCTCTTGTTCTGTAAATCAAAATGTAACATTTGTGTTCAGCAACAGAATTAGCTGCTATTCCAAAACTTGTTGGCTTGTAAATGTTCCTGTAGTAATACTATGCATGTGAAGAAAGGGCTAATCAACAATGTCCAGCAAGTTCCCTAACACACACACATACACATACGGAGGATTTGATTAAGTCAGCAGCCAATTAACCTACCAGCATGTTTTTGTCACTTGGAGGAAACCTACACAGACACGGGGAGAATTTGCAAACTCCACACAGATAAGGCATAGTCCAGGAATTGAACCCATGACTTCACCACTGGGAGACACAAGTTTTAAAAAGCTTTGAGTAAAAGTCAAGTTGCTGTTTACAATTAGTAGCATACTTATATAAATGTATGTTTTACCTTAGAATATTTTGTCCTGCCCATAAAATGGTTAATTACTGTGGTTAGTTAACTGTAACATTTATTTGTTATGTCATTTATCCTGTGTAAAGTCTCTGAATTAACTTACTGAAAGTTTTTATTATTATTATTATTATAATTCATTTTTTATTCTTTTTTTTTTTCTTTAAATGCCTATTCATTTTTTATTCTTTTTTTTCTTTTTCTTTAAATGCCTCTGTTCATGTGAGATTTTCAATGTTGTTCTAGGATCGCACTGACAAAGAGTTGAGTGATGAAAGAGTGAAAGCAAGTAATCTAAATTCTCTCAAGGAAAAGACTGAGCAAGAACTGATTAAGAAGAGAGAAGAACTCAAGAATGTCAGAGAAGAATACCAAAATGTAATGTTATGGAGAGGTTAATACTGTTAATCAGTAAAGGTTATTCTCTTATGCAAATGCTGCATTGTAGGAACAACAGATATTTTATGTGACTTTTATGTGACTCTTTGCATGTGCACTATGTTGTACCACAAATTAATATTAATGAAGCCATAAAACATGGAGCAATATGGAGTTTTATAAAAAATCGACTGGGTTATGCTTAGCATTGTCAACAGCAACCACTAATGACATTTTTTGAAATGTCTAAATATAAGATTTATTATTATTGGAAAAATACTTGATATTGTCCGTACATAAGTTTGATTGCCTGGAAGTGAGGGGTTATTCCATACCATTCTTCCACTTCTTTAATTGAAAAGCTATAAATCTCCATTCACTTCAGTTATTTCTTTAAAAAACTGTTCAATTCTCATTTGCAAACAGAAAGTGAGCAGTTTAGAAGAAGCCAAACAGCTATTGATTCAGCAGAAACTTGAACTTCAGGGCAAGATAGAGAGTTCGGTGACAGCTTTCCAAAAGGAGAAGGATCTGCATCAGACTCTGAGGGATGATATGAAAAAAAAGGAGGAGGAATGGAAGAAGCAACATACAGAGCTGCAAAATAAACTTGTAAGTCAATGGGGTAATAGCATGGGGCTTGATTTATAAACATTGCTATTTTTACATTGGCTCAAATTGAATACAAATAGATGGTGATTTTGCTAATATCCTTCTAATATTTTGTATTGCAAGACTCCTGTCTGTAGCTAAGTGCACTAGCAGACGCTCTGCGCAGGATGGTGCTGAGCTTATCTCCCAGTATCTTCAGCAGGTAGTGGGGATAAGGTAACAGTGGATCCTCCATGTTCATCCCTGTGGATGATCCTCTGAACCTGTAAAAAGATAATCACCTGAATACCAGGTGTAGTTAATTCAGCGCTCAATTGTGACAATTGACAATAGACAGCCCAAAATTCAGCAGCTATTCCAGGGATGACCAATCCCAGATGCAGAAGAAGAAGAAAGCGCTTGGAATTTGATAAATGTTTAATGATTAAACAACACAGAAAATAAACAAGAATAAACTCTATATAAGCACTTAAGTAATTTGCTGTCACAATGAACACTTAGGGACAGAATAAAATAAAATGCAATGTTCAGCTACAATAAAAGACAGGAATTATTCGCACTTTGCACCTAATCCCATCATCGTGCTTATTTTAGTTTGTCCCTTAAATGTGTAGATATATGTACACAGTGTTCATTGTTTGCTCATAGTTTATTCTTATTGTGTATTATGTGTTTATAGTACACTGTACTTATTTAAAATGTAATTATAAAACTGTAAGCTCTCCTGAGATGCTTTATAAAATAACTGCACTCTTTCTGATGGATTACTTTGGTAGGAATTTTTAGCACAAGGCTACGAAATACCGTGTTTCCCCGAAAATAAGACAGGGTCTAGGGCTTATTTTCGGGGTAGGGCTTTTTTTTTTGATATAGGTGAGATGAAGCTTGGTGGTGGGTCAGTGGTTGAGTTAGACAGCCGAAGCTGAGGTTCAGCGCCAGCAGGACACATAAAATGGTGCCTATTGGGTAGGAAATGGATGCTCACCTTTACTTTGCACACTGTAGATCACTTGCTCAGGGCCCGGTGCACTGAGCACCACCAGTTCGCCCAAACTATTTGTCAGCAGTAGACCACAGCTGTGGAGGCAGGACTCACTCACCCCCGGATCCGAGAGGGAGGACCGCGTAAAGGTGGGCCAGGCGCGTGGATGCACACAGGCCGAGTCAGGACGCACGGCACGTGACTAGGGCTTGTTTTTGGGTTAGGGCTTATATTTCAATTTTATTATATTTCAAGAAATTAGAAAACTTATTTAGAACTTAGAAGACTTATTTTATGACTAGGTATTATTTTTGGGGAAAGACGGTATCTTACTTCCAGTCATTCCTAACTAAACCTTTACATGTTGTCTTCCTCCATGACTTCAGCAGG
>WWET01000887.1:351706-370397 GCA_011038615.1 Limnodynastes dumerilii | reverse complement strand
CAGGATAAGTGAGTTTATGGTACTGATGCAGTATCTGTTTTCCCATATTGAAATTTGGAAATGTAAGTGCTGCTACTGCTCCGTAACTGCTGATAATATGATGCAACCTTTACCTGCAATACTTTTGCATACCTTGTTCATTAGATTACAGAAGCAAAAGTAAAAGATGAGCAGAGAAAGCAGCATGAGGAGAACGAATCAAAGCTCAGCATGCAAATCACAGCTCTAAATGAAAACCTGGCTACTCTAAAGAAAGAATGGCAGAGCAGCCAGCGCAGGGTCAGCGAGCTGGAGAAGCAGACAGATGATTTGCGAGGAGAGATTGCAGTGCTGGAAGCAACAGTACAAAATAACCAGGATGAGCGGCGAGCGCTTCTAGAAAGGTAGCTAACGTTTTTATGTGCCTTATGACTCTTTAATGCAATTTTATGAAAGCTTCCGCGTCATGCAGTAACTGGTAGAAATTGGTTTTGCAGCTATTTATCATCTTAACACGCATGCAGGTAAAACAATGTTGTTGCTATGCACACATACATGCAAGGCCCGCCTATCTGTTTTAATTTATGACTTATCTCAGCAAAACCATGGACAACTCAAACTGTATTTGTAAATAATAATAGAGAAGGCATCTTCCAATTACTAGTATTATAAAACACCCATTCTTAGCGTTTACATATGTGCTCCTGCCACATTCTCCATATGGATCTGCAAGATCTAGACATCCACTCTTTTTGTTGCCTTTGATGGTGTAGTGGGTGCAATCGCTAGGGGGAGGGGGCAGGATGGTAATTGTACCCTATAGGTGTGCCCTGCCTGTTTTATCTGTGTTCTGACAAATCACACACTTCACAGTTATCAGCCAACAATTTGACACCCAAAAATATCTGCAAATTGTTGTTCAAAAAAAGCGTTTTAGAAAAGAAAGACATCGGGCGTAATCCAGAAAATCTGACACTTTTGCCATGCCTTTGTTGCTTAAAAACCAAAATGGAAATAGAACACAAAGCTTTGATTATACACACGTGTAAATGCTCAGTCTATTTTTTTAATGAATGCTTTTCTGTTTCTTTATACTGTCCCCATACATTTTTGTTTCTGTTTTCTGTGGCTGTTATACACTCTCAGCAAAAAGAAACAAATGCCCGTTCTACTCCAGCTACATCTACTTGTCTTGTTCATCCAGGGTCTTTACAAGTAGGTCAGCATAAATAAGCAGCAACATATATTGCTTTTCTTTGTTGCTACTAATGTAAAATGAACAGTTCTTTGCTTATAAAACATTAAAGTATTATATCATCCAAATCTTAAAATAGTATTTTAGGTGGAGTAAAAGCAGTTAATCTAGAAAACAATATTACATTAGCACAGTAAGTCAAGCAGACACCAAGATATGCATACTGCCATGTTATCTTTTCTATTTTATGTAACTTGTTAGAAGTGGTTGATGGATATGCTTTGTAAAATAAAATTGCTGCATGCATGAAGCTGTCTGAAAACCTGATTATGTTAAGTGGTTTGCCTATCCAAGATAAGTGTGCTTTTGTTTTTATATATATATTTATTTATTTTATTTATAGCCAAAAATATTAAAATTATGCTGGAATTACAGAGTTGTAACAGACAACCAAATATTTTTTTTATTTAATGAAAAAAATCCTGACTTTCTTATTATCCTTCAGATATCTCAAGAGTGAAGGTGAAATTGAAAAGCTTCAAGCCAAAGTAGTTGAACTACGGAAAAAAGTAGATGAAACCACATATGCCATGGAGGAACTGGGCAGAGAAAATCAATCACTACAGGTAATCTGACAGTCGGCAGCCATTTCATATACATAATCCTAGAGGGGCTATGGCATTTCTTGATAATCTACTGATGACCACAAAAATGAAATCCTTCTGATATGCATATCTCCTTTACAGATAAAAAATAGTCAGGCTTTAAACAGAAAGTGGACAGAAGATCATGAAGTACAAAACTGCATGGAGTGTGGGAAAGGATTTTCTGTAACAATACGAAAGGTAGGTCATAATAGGTCTTAACAGTCCTAAGCACCTTCTGTTACACAGAATACACAGCATTTTTCTTTATTTATTGTCATCGCTTTTGAAATATTTTTCTTTCATATAATCTGAGGAACGCTGCTAGACACTGGGTATAGAAATGAGGCCAATTAGGAGCAGGTACTGGGCTAAACTCCTGACAGAATTTACTCATATTTTTCTTTTAGCAGACTCTAGAGGTTTTGTAAGTCTGGGCTCCTCGCCAGTTCCCCAGGGGTAAGCATCTCAGGCAGAAGCTTCTGGGGCTTTTCAGGAGCCCCCTTGGATGAATGACTTTGGATGGTCAGTCCAGGTTCTTACTTAAATTTTCCCTTTTTGGGAGATGTTGTTGGAATTTGCTAGAGCAATCATCTAGAAAAAACACAAAGCTAGAATGTGGACAACTGAATGGTCAGTTTTTTTTGAGCTGCTACAATCTGCATCCAATAGAATAAACTTTTCATCCGGAAGTGTTTATGCTGAATTTGATAGCTTCTTAAATAAATCATAAGCCAGAACCGTGGACCTTTAGGTGACTCTAGAAGATGCCTTGTTGGTGGCATGGCCTTGTCTGCTGGGATCCTTATTTCTATAAATGGCATTGTTCACTAAAGTGGCAAAAGAAAGGTCATGAACAAATAAAAGCCATACTCCATCCCAGATGCTAATTTATCACACCAATATACAGAAGCTTTGTTGCACAGCTGAGCTGTTTAATCCAGGACCTTGAGGGCTAAGGACTTTTTGCCTATAAAGCCAGCATTATCCCAGATTTACTATGGTGTGTGGAAAACTTACATTGAATGTTGTGACTGTAAGAAGGTCCACACTATAACATTTCGTTTTTAAGGTTATTGTCATCCTATAGGATGGCCCAAAAAAAAAAGTATTCGTCTGTTTTAATTAAAAGGGCAAGTTTCCGTGTCAGATGTATTTTAATGTTGGCGCCAGATATTCATACCTTCATACATGAAGAGGTTCTCGTTCTTCAGCTTTCTATTGATAAGGTGAAAGAGAAAAATAAGTGTTGTAATTACAGTTAAAAATCTGTTTCTTTTGATCATTCTGGATGACGCTGTGGCCCCTGTCAATAGTTATGTTCTTATTGTGTGTGTGCTTAGAGTGTATTATTGTGTGTGTGCTTAGTGTATTATTGTGTGTGTGCTTAGAGTGTAAGTTTCCTAGCCTTTAAGCTTGACATTGGTAAAAGCAATTGAGAGTTAGTATTAACATGTTAAATAATTAAATGCCTGTTCTTTGTTGGTCCTTCGTCTATTGCCAGTGTCTATCAGTGTGTCCCAGATGGACAAAATCCAAGTTGCTGGACCTATTACACATCCATTGTGGTTACTTCTCTAGCAATGTCTATAGAGTACTCTATTCATTCTTAGCCACTGTCACTGTTTGTATCAAAAGTCAATTATATGGTATTACATCATGTGCAAAATGTACACACTTGGTCTACGTGCAGGGTATGGTGCAGAGTAAATATGCTGTTGAACAAGCCTTTCTCTAATGGCAGGGGTGTAGCTGTCATGTGACAGATTATTCAGCTCCACTCTAAATCTGGCTGCGTTGTATATTGTGTCCCCTCCCCTGCATCTAGTGCAGCATGGTTTTGCCAAGATACTGATTTATTTTACTTTCACATTTCTCCTAATTCACTATTTAAATAGGACATTTTGGAAAACTGTGGAATTTTGTTTATACTTTTGTGCGTAATCATGGAAAAGATGAATTTACCTTTCCATCCTTTGCTAGTTGGTAGTGGCTGAAAATGAGTGGTTATCAGTGTTCTGATTTCTTAGAGCAGCATAATTACACTGTGAGGTAGGCGATTAGTCATTTGTCTAGTTCATTTATAAACCATTTGCCTAAAGCTGAGCACGCTTTTCATCTGATCTGGGTGGTTTTCTGTTTCCAGTGGTAATTTAGAAATACTCTCTATTATTATAACCAGGCCTAGAATGGTAGGCTGGTAGGATGAATATCAAGGCAAGTAGTGTTGGACCCTTCCCTATTCACACACTACAAACAAGTAGGCTTTATCAGCCTGGGTTGGATAAACTATAGAGTCACCATTGACCATAAGTCCCCAAGCATTATTCCAATAAGATCTGAGTCAGTTGGCACCAGGGCTGGCTCAACTGGAGGAGTTGGATCATCAGAAATGTGTGCAGGTTCTCTCTCCTCCTGCTTACAGTGGCCAGTGGGTATTAGTGTATAAGAATAGAAAAACGTTGTCACTATGCAAGCAGGGCAAATTGTCCACTGGTTACCATGAAATACCACACGCTTTATACGGTATCAATTGGAAACATATTTGCCAGAGCAAACATGCTGAAGGTCAAGCGATGAGCAGATCACCAGAGAATTCTACAGTCTTCCAGCGTTTGCCGCTGAGTGGACAGATTATGGACCGTATTCACAGATCCGTTTTTACGTGGAGTTGTGTGCGCATGCGTAGTAACGTTATTTGCGTAAATTACATAGAATTTACGCATGTGCGTGCTTTAGGCACGGACATGTGAATCGTACTTGGGGACATACGTACAGAGGGTGGAGGTTGAAATAAATACCTGAAAAATTACGTTAGGGCAGGGGGGTGCATTTAAATGGGCATTTGAGGGCGCAGATAGATAGATACGCCTGTTCGTAACTACACACGCAGACATAAGGATGCCCTATGGCACTCGTAAGTTGAAGACAAGCCATCAGTATGAGGGGAGTGTCATGGGTGTTGGTGGGCGTCGCCTTGCTACATGTGTGCGTATAATTGGGTACTTTGAAAAAAATGGATCTCTGAACACGCCCCTAAATCTGTGCATGGAAAGCTTATTGTTAAAGGAACATCTTCACAGGACGTTACTAAAATATTATATAGGCTAGCGGTGTGGATTTATCATGGCATTATGAAGATGTTTCACAACCTGTTTTCCTTTCTTTGCAGCACCACTGTAGACATTGTGGAAATATCTTCTGTGCTGAATGTTCGTCAAAGAATGCCTTAACGCCCTCCTCCAAAAAACCAGTCCGTGTTTGCAATACATGTTTTATTGACTTGCAAGGGTAGGAATGGGTCCCTAGGCAAATTAGTATTAGTATTTTTGTTATTGCACTTCATAAAGCACTCAAAGTACTTATTCCTCTGAATGAGGATTGTAAAATTTGTCAACACAAAAAAAAATTTTTTTTGAAATGTTTTATTGATACAAAGTAAAATTGTATTTTACATTGAAACACAAGCTAATTCTGCTCATATTTACACATTTTCTGTTTGCTGACATTCTCATTCTATTTAGCTGCCTGTAAATAGTTGGCTAACAGAAACAACTACAGTATGTATTTTTTTATACATAATTTGACTGTAAACAAGATAACACTTTCATTTGAGAATTGGTTAATGAAGTGTAAGGCTGTAAAACTTTGGAAGGATCTATTTTTATTTCTCAGTACTGTTTTGTTCTGTGCATGGATACTCACTGCAGATAAAGAAATGTGTTCTTTCCTAATATCCACTTGCTTCTATTATCACTTGTGCTTAGGACAGGTCAGTGTTTTTGAATTATTCGTCTTTGCATTGAAGGCCTTCCTTTTAAATTCAGACCACTAAGCTGGGGATTTTATTTTTGTGTATCTGACCAAAACTTTTGATCTAAGCAAATAGTGTTGCAGATCTGTACTTTGCCCTGTAGAATCAACGGATACATGTTTAATTAGCTTGTTTTCTGTTTCCCATATTAGCAGTGAAGATGGCTGGGTAAAAAAAAAGACTTTGGACTTAGATAATATCAGCAGCTGCTTGCGTGTTTGAATATTTCAGACCTTTTTGAGTTAACATATTAGTATGAAAAAACAATATGTAAATGGCTGCTTATTACAATGTAAAAAATGGTGATGCCCAGGAGAATCATTAATAATGATTCACCTTCTCAACTCTGAAACATGCCATAAACATGGAAGTGAAATCTTTGTCTTAGAAACTTACATATAATATTATAATATAGAGAGGGATAACTTCTACAAATATGCAGTTGACAGAAAGAAAAAAAAAAATTCGGGAGCACCATATTGTAAACCAGTTTTTTTTTTTTTAGTATATTTAATTTTACATTGCACGTTATTTCTTCTTAATTCTGTGTTCTATTTCTTTAACCACTTTAGTACAAAGAAAAATACCACCTTTTTTAAAATTGTTACTTGTTATATTGATTGTGTTCTAGGAGATGTGATACCTTTTTCATGAGTGAGGAATTGAGCCACTAGCAGTATTTAGACATGACATCAAGAACAATCCGCATATTACAACGATCCTGTACGGTTAGAATTCTGATAGTAACTTTTGTTAGAATAGTGTTGTGATGTATTGTAACAATACTAAGTATTGTAGTGCTTATTGGAGTAATGTTCAGCATTTCTCTTCTGTAGTACAGCCTAGAGCATACCTTGGGAATTCTCTGGGAGAAAATGTTATTGGGGAAGGATTGTTTTTGTGCTCTGGATTTGATCGATGTCACTGGCTGACATATGTCTATACAGCAGTGTTTGTGTTGTTGTTTTTTTTTTTTTTAAAGAGATTACTATAAAACCACATAAAACATTTCTGTAGTATACCTGGTCTATAGTTAATGAATTTTTAGTTTGTCGATGTTAGGCTGACTAGTGAAGTCCTAAATGAATGTGACTGATGGTATGGCCTTTTTTTTGTCACATAGCCTTCTGGCCTTCCCTTGGTAAATGTTTTAATTCTGTCAGATGTTAAACAGTCTCCATTGCATCTGCCATTTTGATTTGGTTTATTGGTTATTTTGCTGCAGTTGTGCTCTTAATAGTTTTCTGAGTGAGATAGTGTCAAGAAGCCTAATAAAGTAATTATTGATTCAAAGTGTGGTGAAATAGCATACAGTAACTGGGGAGAATGTGCAATGCTAACTGGAAGCAACTGAAATATGTGCCATATGAGACAAACAGGCTTGTACAGTAAATGCCTATCTTTCTATGTACTTAACACAGTAAAGGGCACAAATAGGAGGCAGTGAATGTTTTGTGCAGTTGGGGAACTGGTTGGATTAGATCTATACTGGCTTTGCAGAGGGATTATAGGATTACATGTTAGAACAATTTTATTTTTTCGCTTACTTTACCCCAGAAGTGAGATATGTGTTTGTTTGTTCAGATGAATCCAGCAGCATGACAAGCCGTTTTGTGAGAACATATACCAGGTGCCTACATTAGATTGCTTTTCATCATTTTTTGTAATGTGTTTTTCAAATAGTTGTTCTTGTGCGAAAACCGTGCCATTTGTGCTAGCTAAGTGTGACATCTCTAGGGATAAGTTCCTGTGGCTGAATATGTATTAGAAATATTATGTGGCGCACTGCCGCCATGATGGAAACGTGAGCTTGCCCAGCAACAGCATCTATGTAAAGCTGAGAAGCATGCTACTTCTACCTCTGTAACACTTCTGCTTAGGAAGGCAGGAAGCCCCTTGCTTGCCCTACAACATTTATTGTGATGAGTCCAGGGAGCAGCACACCATTAGAACATACATGGGCTAAACACTCATCCTAGGATCGGATACTAGCATGAGACGATTGGTGCACATCCTTCTCGGGACAATATGTCCAAATCCCTGGACAAGATATCTTGTATGTCAGCCAGCTGGGATTGCTACCTTTTTAATGAATGGCACCAAATTATCATTGTAAGTTTATTAGACTCTGCCATACATGTTCACAATGCCTCTGTTTCTGCAAGAAATTTAGTATATGTGCAAAACATCTTCAACTACCTCTTTCTGTGCAATTCACTTGATTACTGATATCTGCATGTTATGGTACATATGCAAAACATACAGTAGCTAAACTCATCTGTAAAATTATATTCTGGGTTTAATGTGAATAGTTCTCAAATTAAAAACTTTCCTAATTCGATCCAATTTTTTTTTTTTTTTAAAGTTTTGTTCCCTACTTTGCTAAAGAGTTTTAATGCTTTAAAGACTACTATTTGGGCAGTATGAGCTTCTTCAAGGCAAATAATTTTACAGCTGCAGTCAAGTGCATAATGTATTCAGCATCTGACGATTGAAATGATGAGGGCTTGTCTGTGCCATTTCTGTATATTGTCTGTGCCATAAAGTCACTCTGCATCTACCTTTATAGTTTGTGCCAAGCATAGCTCTGTTTGTATTGTTTATCTTGAAGCCCTGTTACCATGCACTCAGAGTACTCTTATACATCTCTTCCAGCACGTTGTCTTACAGCTAGAGCAGAAAGCAGAGTGTGATACATCATAGGGCATGTCTTAGTGGGACCTGCATCATGGACACCTGATTGGTCCTCATAAGTGACAATAGTATGTGGCACATAATGTTAAGTGGTAATACAGCTCTTTCTGACAATTTCTTGAAATAAAATGTTCTTAGTGTATTGAGGTTACAATTTTTACCAATATAAACAGATTTTTTGCTCCATTCAATTTTAGTAATTTCATTTTATGTCAATGATCATAACTTTACAAACATTCACATCCATACAGACTGAACATTAGTGCACACTTGTGAACCAGGAAATGTATAGTAACCCCTGGTAAGCAATCCAATGGATACGAGTTGTCAGTCAGTTATAATAAATAGATAAGTTCCTAGCCGTTAAAGCTACTTGCTAGATCTTCTATCCATGACTAAAAAAAAAGAAATCAGTGATTACCCATTACAAAATGACTGCATGAAACATGTCGATCCAGACACAAGTTAGAATAACAGATGCAAGTGCTATTAAAAGTTAGGTCTGAAATACAAGTCATCATGGTATTTGTCTTTAAGAACGAGGAAGACTTCATATAGAATTTGCCACGGAGAAGCTGTTGTCCATTCTGCAGGAAATGTATGAAGCTTTTTATGAGATCTTGTGCACTTTGTGGAGATTAATTTCTGCTGAACTCTGCAATGCAATTTAATGCATATTACACTACACGTAGTTATCTGGATCATACAAAGTTTTGCATGCGTATTTAACATGTTTTCTTTCTAACCTTTCAATGTTGTGTTTACAACTTGTGATCATGTAGTGGTGCCTTATGTTGAGAGACTGTATTCCAGTATGCACTTACATTGGAGATGTATCCGTAACTACAGATCTTGCAGGTTTTGGAGTGGAATGGAAGGATGCTTGTTGAAATGTTATGTTTTCTAATCTGTATAATAAATGGTAAATAAAATAGATCTTTCTAACTCTTATTTTGGTCTGTAATCATTTATTCTGCTTTAGTGGGGCATAAAAGGGATAATGAGATTAATCTGGGAACCTCTAAAAATGTAACTGCACTTCAGCTATCAAGAGTTTATGCTCAACAAGAAAGGCCACTCACATATTTGTCATATTTGGAAATAATGATGTGGTGAAGAGCTCTCTGCATCGAGAGGAAGTCCAGATATTGTGGATTATGGGAGTAAATTGGTGTACACACTACAGTGGTTTTTCTAATGACTACGATTCCACTAAGGGGCTGATTCAAAGTTGCACTTTTTTTTTTTTTTTAGGTGGTTAAATACTTTACTTTTACACACAGAACTCATACCGCATAGCTTTATGATTATTCTATAAAATAGAGTTGAGCTAAAAAACTTCACCTCTTAATTCTAATTCTGGTTTCACAATTTAATATTGCCTCCCCTTGCAATTCAACACGGTATTGCTCAGGTCTATACTTGCACCTAAAAAAAGGTGTAAGTGCAACTCTGAATCAGCCCCTTAATGTGCAAATGTGTATGCTGCAACGGTCATGCCTGATCATGCAAAGTACACAAAATTGTTTCACATCTTTTGAACAGTTTCATTTTTACCAAATGATTATATAACAAAAGCTGAACCTAAAATCACATACAGTGTTGTACATTGATTGGCAATTTAAACTATCAGAAAATATCTGATTGTTTCAAAACCGTAGTGTACACCCACCTTAAGATCAGAGAATTGTGTAACCTGATGCTCCATGCACATTGTCCAATTGATCATATAAAAGTATCCAGTACAATATTGTATGGTATCATTTTGCCTGTCTATCGCATATGATGGAAAATCACCTTCTGTATTTCTTATCCTTGTAGCAACTCCTTGACGTCAGCTCTTGTGTATACTTGATAAAATGAGCAGTTGTACGTTCATATGATGGAGTACTCGTGGGACCAGATTTAATTAGTTTTGCACTTGCTTTAATTGTGGTGCAAAGCTAATTCTGCTAATTTTTGGGGGGATTTTTATGCGTACCCCATAGAGATGCACATAAATATCTGCAAATTTTTGCTACCATAAATGACGGGAAAAAGTACACTGCAAGCTTTTTCCCATCATCGCGGGTAACTGAATCTGGCCCATAGCGTGTACCCAGTTTAAAATACACTTCCCTTTTTAAAGTTTTTAAGAATAAAATCACCATTGTTCGCGCTTTATAAAATGGATTTCAATTGGTTTAATAAACAAAATAAGATACCAAAGTGCAAATACAAAGAAAATCCAGTCCATAGAAAA
Source organism: Limnodynastes dumerilii (assembly GCA_011038615.1). Lineage (NCBI taxonomy): Eukaryota > Metazoa > Chordata > Amphibia > Anura > Limnodynastidae > Limnodynastes > Limnodynastes dumerilii. The sequence continues at coordinate 359,829 of WWET01000887.1, read as the reverse complement.
CACATACAATATTTGCTACATAGAACTGTATGTTATGCATTTTTCAAAACCTGAAGGTAAATTATTACAAAGGCACAGAAATAAGTTGACTTAGAATTCCCAATTTCAAATATTTTACATATAAAAACATTTATATACACATTACACAAATGTATTATTAACTTAAGATGTAGTCCTATACACAAAATACTGCTAGATTTCTGCTGACTCTGCAGGTTGGTACATGACTGATGTCCTGCTTGTTTCATGGGCCTCAGTGTAACAGGAAATGGCACTTTCTATCTGTGACAGCCACATTTTCTGCAAAATATATAAAAAAAAAATAAAGCGTAAATATAAATCATAGTCTGATTTAAATAATCACAAAGTCACTACTAACAATCACACAAATCCATCCTTAAACAGTAGAATCACAATTCCAGGTTATACATGAAATGAAGATTAGTCTGTTGCCTATGCTGTATAAAAGGAACTGGAATCCATCAGCTATTAGTGCATAGGTGGAACAGAACCTATACTTTCATACTATTTACAGAATATCTGAGATCTATTGTTAATGTGCTATTGATTAAATACTTTAACATACATGTTGCCACGCCAGTACATATGCTTGAATTTTATTATATATTGATTTCTCAATTCGGCACCACAGTTGTTGGTAGAAAACGGTAGAGATGAACAGGCATAAAAATAGACAACAAACCTTTGCCGATTCTGAACTTGCTTGAAGAATGAAGGCGGCAATACACTGCTGATAGCGATTCTCATGCTGGATCAGGAAAGCATGCCTCATATTGTACACTATATGGTGACAAAAGAACTTATCACATTTTTTTGTTTTATTATATTGGATGTTCCTTCCCTGCCTACACTAGTTCGTACTAAAGAAAAAACTTAATGAAAAAGAGACACTCAAGTCAAGTTGATTACTTTAATAGGAGTTGACTATCTTGTTTAAGGCTAAGAAAGGTAATTATAATAAATTATCAGCTCTTGCCTCAGGATAAGGTCACAACTATTTTGTTATAGGGAATCATTTTTTGTGGTTTAGAGTTCCAAACCAGTTCTCAGTAATCAATTATGTAATAATCATGTATTAAAAAAACAAAAAACAAATAGTAAAAGTCACAGCAACGTAAAATACCTCAAGATGCATAACACTGCACTGAAAAGTCATCAAAAGCTCAAGCAGCATAACATGAGAAAGTAATATAGTAAAATATAATCATACAAAATATATTACCAGTATGCAGTTTTTGCAACTTTATTTTGGTAAATACAAGAAACTCACTATTTTGCATTTGTAAATACGTTGGTTCAAAACACCTGGTTTAAAAGTACTCAAAACCTTTTTTTTTTAGATTGCCTTTAATATATAGACATATATTAATGGTTAATATTTGCCAGTGTAGACAATATTTTGGTCAAAGTTAATATTCACTAGAACAATCCATCTGGATTGGGCCAACTGTTATTTTCTCACAATGCACACTTGAGACAAAATGCAAACATTTTTAATGTACCCAACCTCTTTGGGGTAGGCCTCAAGTCCTTGTCTGTGAACAAACAGACATGAGCTGATATTACTGAGTGGTGTATAAATGCTTGTGTTTTTTATGTACAAGCCACAATGTATATACCACACAACATTGGAATTGCCATATGTGGATACAAGAAGTACTATTACTAAATTACACAAGCCTGCTATGTGTGGTATCTCCATCCACAGAATACAAGTGAATCTTCTCACCAAGAAGCAGTTCAGCCAGCTGACAAATCTTCATCAATCAGCATACCCAGATCTGCTGCACATTTATATCACATAGCACCTGGTTTGTTTCCTAGGAACACATTGGGACTGAATTATGAGGGTAATTCCCTACAAGGAGGGCCTGCAGGGAAAAGTGATCATTACCAATACAGACCAGATCCCAATGTAGCTCCTCATTATAGGAATACAACATCCACAATCAGAGAAGAGATAACTGGACTGACTGCCCGGTAACATAATTTCAGATGCAGAAAGGCCAAACCTGCCATATTTCATGTTAAACACAGATTGCTAAAGTTAATTCTTGCGCTCCTATTGAACCAAATAAGGAGAATTGTGGATAACTTAATATTTGTGAACAGTTGGAATAGTGTTTGAGAATATCCTAAAAATATTAGGCTGAATTATGCTTTCAATTGACTTATTTTTTTTTTAGGCATTCTATCTGGAAAACTAAAGTGAATACATTCAGAGATTGTATTCGAACCCTAATTCCTAAATACTTAAGTTTAAACATCCACTTCAGCAGCAGAAAATAAGCAGGCTCCTCTAAAGAATTACCTCTTAGAGGGAGGATAAATTTGATCATATTTACTACAGAATATATACAGTACACATACACCATTGAGGGAAGGCCAGACATGGACATAGAGATGAAAAACTTTTACACAATGCAGATGATTTTTTTTTTCTGATATATCAACTAATTCTAACCCCCTTAGACTGTGACTCACTAATAATACAAGCAAGAGCAAGTAGGGCCAATAAGAGAGAGGAAACTGTTGTCTGGTACTTCTAGAAAACCCCAGGCAGCAGGTTTTGTAATAGTTGTAGGTTTTTCATAGTAGATTTCATAATGAGAGGATTGTGGGGGTCAAAAAATTATTAATTCCATTATCTCCCAAAGGATATGCAATTCAGCTGAATCAATTTGCGTGATCAAGATTGCATTTTCTGTTTTGTAATAGCTGTAGATTTGAATATAGTCACCAAGTAAGAGTGATATCTGAAAGGAAGCCTTCTCATTGTATAGTCATATTAGAAAGTGGCCCCTATTTAGTAAACCAGAAGGGATTCAATTTGCACAATATCTGGCTCCACTGGCAAGAAAAAGTACAGCTTGTACGCAATCTGTTACACCCTTGAAAGATATTTCTGGGATGTCAAGGTCAGATTTATTCTAGAGAAGGAGCGTTAAGATGCTGGAGAGTAGCACAGATTTTGGATAATGCCCTCACCATATCCACCAGTCCCATCTCTCCTACGAGGAAATAAATCCCTTTTACCATGTTAAGCTACAGTTCAAAACACACAAAACCTTTTACCTGTCTGATAAAACTGGAGAAAAAGAAAAAAAAATAGTGTTTTGGTTGAGGCACATTTGTCCCTGGTGATGCCATAAAATTAAAGGTCAACCATGTCTTAACAGATGGAAATAAAACATAAAATTAAACCAGGAACCTGGCCAGGAGTCTGTTATATCCCCAGAACAGCATAGGAAAATATTGCAAACAAAAGACAACCATTAACAGCAAAAGTCTGGGATGGTCAGGAAACAAAAGTTGCACCTAATACCTATTTTAATTCATAAATGTGTGGCAGTAGACGAAGAAATGCAGCAATAATATTGTCAGAACTATGTCAGAGAAACCGTTTTCACTATGACACAAGTTACATTGTTTTGAAGTATATAGTTATTCCACCAATACAAATTTTAATAACACTACTAATACGAATAGACCTGCTGGTGTCATTTAATGTCAATATTTTGCATTATTACTATGATGTTTCTTTGAACAACCAGTGTGGTATTCTGTATTCAATCTCATCATATAAGCAACGGTTATGTTTTTTTTTGTGTGTAATTGTACTTTCTTTATTTGGTGTTCTTCAATATAAAGTACCTGTAACGTGGTAATGGTCAATGATTTTTATGCTCAATCTGTCAAGTGGAATTGGCTGGTCTACAACTTTGCAGTAACCACCTTCTCTGGCAATGGACTGTAGCTCTGGGTGTAAAGATGGGTACATTGTGCCCCCTTCCAAATGTGAAGATTTCTGCAAAGTAAAAAAGAAAATTAAAAATCATTGTTTATCAATCTGGAAACTGGATTATAATGGACATAAATACATTAGATCATATATGATAAAAACTGATTTTGATTAAAACATTGGAATGAACTAGAGAGGCGTGGAAGCTTTTCACCACTACATTTCCAGTATGGAGACATGGATACCATTAGGTAGGTATCTGGAAGGATGGATGGATGGGTTGGTTGGTTTAATGAATGTGGTAAAATAAAATAATAATTACCCGTTTGTTCCTTTTAATTTTTGTTATCAGGAGAAAGTCATCAAAGAGAAACAGGTATACATCAAGTAGGTAGGTGCTTTCTATAGAACATAAAAGAACATCCATAGAGATGTAGATATTACACATATTTATTTTGATCATTTTTGCATTGTACAAATAAAATACAGACCTGTCAGTGCAAGTCTTCCCTCATAAAGGAGGTGTCTGTTGGGAGAAGAGAGTATGTTCTCCACATTGGTTTCTTTGAAACAGTGCTTCAGACCCTAAGGAAGGTGTAAATAATTGGTGACTGATTATGTTTTGATAGATGACAGTGGCTTAAATAATAAAGTAAAAAGATGAGCTAAACAATGAGCTTGGTTATGCTGCACAGGACGTGCTTCATAAAATCAGTAGTTGTGAACTACTCTATCTACTAAATCACAAATCACACATTCTTATGAGGAGCAGCCCTTGTTGCAGGTTTTGTCTCTCTCTTTCACCAAACACTCTACATATAACCAAATGGTAATGTTATGAAGAATGACAGCTACTTTTCCCTTCTTTGGCAAAAATATGCAGGATCATTGGCAAAAAATGTTGAAAAGGTGAACATCAACACGTTAGAACACAATTAGGACAACTGACAATTAGTCAGGGTGAATTCCCGGGATGTAAACATGTACCCAAATAAACACAAGTCCAAAGACCAGAAGACTTGGACTATTCGGCTTTGTCCATATCACACAATGAATAATATAAATCTTATAAAGAACAATAGTAAGCACGTGTTATTACATTACAGTTTTCTGGTTTGCACCTTGGTGTTTTTATTGCTATGGGTAGGTCACTGACTATTTGCAATAGATAGATGAATAGCATTCCTATATCAAGTACTAGAGACAGCATGGGCAAAGTAGGGTTTGATAATACATAAAAAATAAAAAAGGTCCCTATATGTTCAGAATAATAATTTAAATCATGTATAAAGAATAAATATGTTCCAATAGTAATGATTTACCATGTTCAAATGAAGCGTGTGTGGGCAGATAAGGGTGTTATCATAAACTCTTCCAGTTTGGAAGAATAAAGTAGGTATTTTTCCCCATATAGATGGATTTAAAAAAATTTTTTTTTAAGGGTGCTTCATAAAATGACATTTTCTTGTACAAGTATGTACAGGCCATTTGTAATCTGTCCAGCTGTTTATATTTGCATGTATGTGTATTAGCGACAGTTTAGTCTTGCGCCATCAGCTTCAAAGCTGTCTACACTTAGACTGACTGAGGTTTGCTGCTCTGGAATATTATATTCAGGTACTAACATTGTCATACTGAACCCGATCTGATTGCCCCCTATTTTCTGGGTGTTTGGACTGGAGGCTGGCTACTTTTGTGTTCTGTGCATGCATACACACTCGGTTGGCACACATTGTGGTCAAGAAGAATGACAGTTCCGATCCCTTACAACAGAGGGACCGGGTTACAGTCAAAAGGGGTGAGAATATTTAGGTTTGCCCTCTCTCTGCGTACTGATCCAGACTGGTGCCATTTCCCATCGGCAGGAGTCATAAGACTGGCTTTGGCAATGGATGTGCGTTTGTGTGAAGGGAGTGGTTAACTGGGCACCCACACGGATGTGTGAATATCGCAGGCCTGCAACCAGTTGGCGTATCTAAAAGCAGCCTACCTGACACTTTAGAACAATCCAGAACAATAGGAAAGTAAAGAAATAAGTGTCTTGGTGGGGACTGTGTAAGATATGTGTACAGAATCTATAACACGCTATATGTTAAACACGATGGCTTACATGCCACACACAAAACTGCAATACCTCAGGTATGAAGAATCTTTTATCTCTCTCCCATAAATAGGGCCACACAATAATATCCTGGAGTTGTCTAAATTTCTGAGACTTATCCAACCATTTCACTTTGCCTTCAAGATCTCCTAGAAACATAAGAAGAAGAAAAATCACATTTATCTGGAATTTCACGTTTACGCTGTGGAATTTCAGAGAGAATTTTTGAGCTAAATCAGAATTAAAACCAGTATAACAAGTTGTGAGAACCCAGTGTATTGCTATTTAGGTATTAACTGCTGGTCAATCTGTTTCATCAGAAAATCTCCTACACACTTCACTTCACAAAAGCCTATATTTGCATGCTTGTGGCTAATCTGGGTATCGTTTATTTACTCAGAAATGAAAAGTGAGCGGTTAGTGTATGAGGATTGCAGACACTTAAATCTAATTCCCTCCTCAAGATGCTGTATATCCAAACTCAGGCCCTGACTCAGAGTTTGAAAATAAGAGAGGAAAGTTACACCTGGGCAAAGCTATGTTGATTGCAGGGGAGTCAAATTTCATCTGTTGCAAACAGTATTAGTGAGGTGATGTTTTCCAGATCAAGTTTAAATCATAGTTGCCAACTCTCCCTGAATTTCAGGGAGACTCCCTGAAGATTGGGTAATCTCCCTGACTCCCTGAAGTGTTTGGTAATCTCCCTGATTCTAATTTCATTCATTGAGGTCTATGGAGATGGCCAAATTCATAGAGGCCAAGATGTAATGAAAGACTCAGCCGCAGTGTCACTTTTATCTTTTCTATAAAGATAGTACTGAAAGTATACACTGACAATTTAATAATCAATAATACTGATACTGCCATTTTTATTGTAAAAGTTTTCCTGGCAGTGCTAGATACACCTATTGGTGGAGCTATTCACAGGACACACCTCTTTGGCGGTGCAGGACACACCCCTTTTGTGCAGCGCCTTGATAGTGCTCTCACAATCTCCCTGATATTAATTTGCAAAAGTAGGCAACCATGGCAATAACAGTGTAAAAGTGAAGCTGGTCAGTATCTGTGTGCAATAAGAAATTTAACTCCAGCTGAAATCAACATGGTTTTGCCCAGGAGTAACTTTCCTCTCTTATTTTAAAAGTCTAAATCTGGTTCTTAAACACAATTAAGTACAACACTGGAAGAGGACAATTCATAACCACGAATCATTGTGCACAGAAGACTGTTTAAAATCTGTGGGTTTTAATTTGTATTATTATGATTACAGTATAACCATAAGTTAATTATATATTAAAAGAGAACATGAAAAAGTACTGCAGCAATGATGAAACAGGACATGCCCTTTTGACAAGCTGTTGGTTGGAATCAAGTAAAAAGTTTCCAACCACTGATTGGGGTGAGAGGGATGTGGCTGGATGCCTTTCCTTTGGCTTCACAGCAGAAATAACATGACCGCTCCTATCCATATCAGTAACGTTTCCAGAAAAATAGGCTTCCTGAAGCACAATATCTGCATTCTCTCATCCCATAATCACAGTGTACTGTTTCTCGAGCTTGTATTGTACAAATGCTAAAAATAGAATTTTATTGTGAAGAAAAGTGGATCGTATCCTGAGGGCTTCTCAGAACTGTTAAACGTCACTCTTCAAAATGCTTATTAAATGCTTCTTAGTGATTAGCACATTATTTTACATTAATCCCAAAATAACATGGCAGATTAGCACATGTAATTTCTGCTAGAGCCTGTCCTTCAATAACACATATCCACATACCGCAGTCTTACAGTTTACCTATGGGACAAAGCAAACTTGAGTTACTGGTTAGAGATGTTTTTTTATGAGTTTGGGCGCTTCGTCATATGTTGCTGCTAAACTGTTACCTACATGCATTATACCAAATGATGGCTTCATCTCAAACAATAGTGGAGAAAATCAGAGAAATATGTCTGCATGTGGGACTGCCAGCAATGGCATCACAGTGGGAGTATGAGGGGTGTGGACTGCACCGGGTGTTAGTGCCCAAGGGGTGAGTGTTGCCTCTCTGTCGCCCACTTTGCTAAATTGTCAAAACATTTTTTTATAAATGTGACCTTAATAACATGCGCCGCAGTGCTGGGATCCACAGACCTGACAGTGCATTACATATCTCCCACACAGCACCTCCTCCCTCCCTCATGTATGGCACTAGCATCAGCGTCATTTAGAAGGCAGAGAGGAGTAAGAAGAGCAAGGAGAAGACTAAAATAAGGGCTGAAAA
>WWET01000887.1:311720-328381 GCA_011038615.1 Limnodynastes dumerilii | reverse complement strand
CAGATGTTACACTAACGTAACTTCTATATGTTAGAAGATCCAAGGAAGGGGCCGGTCCTTCACTTACACATGCCTCATCCCCGCCATACAGGCAGGGAATAGGCACGCTAATGGCATGCGGGGGTCTGGATCTGGTCCAGCATTTATAGCTTTCCTAAACCTAAATATTACTGTCCTGTGATGATAACACCCTTAAAAAGGTAGCAATACCTGACGGCCTATGATAAATTGTATGGATTTATTCTTCACATAAATAAACCAATTGAAATACACACATATATACACAGTCACCAGTGTGGTCGGTGATTATGGTGAACTCAATGTCCAATAAAAAAAATTGTCTGTCTCCCATAGAACAATTCTAATGAAGCCTGGGGTTCCTCCCAGATGGCAAACATAACATATGGTAGGGGCCAAGGCTTTGAGAAAGTTTGCAAGAGCAAACAAAACACAGTACAACTTGTTCCGTGCCGATATGTGCTTCAATCCTAAGTCTGACATCCGTGTATGTGAATCTGTCGCCGGCCGTATATTTGGATTCTGGACATGTCCAGTTTATCTGATCGTAAAAATGCACACATAGGGCCTGATCCAGAGCTACGGCCGCCGTCGCTAGTACGGCCCTAAATATTACTGTCCTGTGATGATAACACCCCTAAAAAGGTAGCAATACCTTACGGTCTATGGTAAATTGTATGGATTTATCCTTCACATAAATAAACCAATTGAAATACACACATATATACACAGTCACCAGTGTGGTCGGTGATTATGGTGAACTCAATGTCCAATAAAAAAAATTGTCTGTCTCCCATAGAACAATTCTAATGAAGCCTGGGGTTCCTCCCAGATGGCAAACATAACATATGGTAGGGGCCAAGGCTTTGAGAAAGTTTGCAAGAGCAAACAAAACACAGGACCCGATTCACAGTTAAGAGTACAACTTGTTCCGTGCCGATATGTGCTTCAGTCCTAAGTCTGACATCCGTGTATGTGAATCTGTCGCCTATGCTTTCCGGCCGTATATTTGGATTCTGGACATGTCCAGTTTATCTGATCGTAAAAATGCGCACATAGATTCTACACCTACTTAAGTGTGAACACGGTCCATAAGCTTTATTACTGAATGAAAATTTCATTGTAATCTGGGCACAGAATGCATTAGGATTTGACTAGAAGGCTCTTCTTTTTTAACAAAAAAAAAGTGCTGCTATACCACTTAACTGGAAGTTACCTAAGCAAGGTGTATGTGGACTTTACTGGCAAATCGTGCGATATAAGGTTACTATCAGAAGACAGAGCACTACCTGAAGTTCATCATCATTCCCCTTTTGAAAGTTAGTTGCTGATATTCGGTGGGACTCATTATTATTTCTCTGAACTTTAATTTGTTCCCGTTGTCTTATAACATCTTGCGGCATGTATTTAGTTTGTTTTTGCACATATTACATACATTGTTTATTACAGGTTATATAAAGCCATATGAATTGATCTTTTTTTTTTTATTGCTGCATCAATTAATGGTGTTTATAATTTCTGTATATTTATTAAATTGTAACTGTACTGTAATTGGGAATGCTGTTTATTTACTTGATCTTATCAATGTCAACAGCTAATTAATTAATTAGCGCTGTCCTTGTATTTTTGGGTCAAGGAACAGTTCATGGATTTATGCAAGTTAGGACTCGGGACGAGGGGGCTTTGAAGAACAGCCTGTGATAACAGATCACTGCTTGAAAACAGTGTTAAACATTTGTAAACACCACTGGAACATAGAGAAAATCTAAACACTATTGGTTTTTCTTGGCTTATTTGCAGGACCAGTTTTTGCAGTCCACGTTACTGCCCAAAGAACGAATTGTTGACGGATGATTTCCATGACCTTGAATTTCCCAGCACAGCGGCCAGATGGTAGCACAGGTCTGTGGGGCCCCACCCACATGATGACACACCAACTGGTGTGTCCCAGGCACCAGACATTCTGAAGGCAGCCCTGCCAGGGCCATAAATATTTGTAGGGCATAACTGAAGAGGTGTCAAAGTCCTTTTGGCCCATACGACTTTTGACCACTATTTATTATAAATGAAGAGCTAACAAGCTAATGGAGAGTAGAATTCTTCATGAAAAAAGGTATTACAATAAAATAAAAAAAAGTGTAAGGTAGTAAGGTTGAGAGAAATGAGAGAAAATTGCTTCACTGAAAGGGTACTGGTGGAAGAGACTCCCATCAGTGGCAGTAGAGACAAACACACACAGACAATAGTTTAAACATGTTTAAGATAAACAAATGTATATCATAAATAAATAAAAAAATGGACAATCTAGATGGGTCAAGTGGTTCTTATGTGTCATAAAATGAAATGTTTGCATGTTCTATTGTAGTGGCCCTTCTGGGAGAGCACACAAATATAATGGAGCAGTAAAGTGCCAGTTAAACAAGTAATTCTACATATTAAATATTCTGCCATGTGAAAGACCTGAGAACTTGGCATATCTAAATAACATGACCTATGTTGGCATGTTTAATTTTTAACATGACCTATGTTAGAATGTTTCATTTTTTACAATGTGTAGTGAATGGGGCGGCTGGGCAGGTGGAATTTACTCCAGTGGACCGCTAAACAAGAAGTATTTAGTGATACTCTTATTTGTTGAGACTAGTGACATACTGGGTATGTTAAATGGGATACAGCTGCCAGTCCAGCAGGCCATCATTGGAAAATGATACACCTGCCAGTTGAATGGCTTTTGTATCACTGTTTGAAACATCTGCAAATAGATCATTGCGATTGGGAATTGGTACCTATTTTCCCATTCCCACTGTTACAGGCTCTGGCAGGTATAAGGTTAGGGCTTAAGGGGAGGATTAGAGTTATGCTGCGGGGCATGGAGGGTTAGGGTTACCCTGCGGAGCATGGAGGACTAGGGTTAGGCTACGGCTGAAGGAGGAGAAGGTTAGTGTTAGGCTGTGGTAAACAGGGAGTTAGGATAGGGTTAAATAAAAAAATAACCTCACTTTCCTGTCAGTGGATGAATATGTGCGACTGCATAAGCCGTATCACCGCCATTTTTTAAGACTAACAGTCTACATTCAGTTGTCATATGTTTGTCTTTCGGAAGAAGGACCATCGTACCAGCAAACCACATCCTATTTAATTGGATGCATAGAAAGGTATAAACCTTATGAAAAGTTTTAGACTGATTCCTATAACATCCAAAGTGTCACAAACTCTGCGAAATCCGTATCTGGTTTAGGTTGGTTTCTGGATTAAGTGAGCAAAGCGAACTGGAAACTGGGAGTTTTGAGATGGCTGCAGCTCATTGGCAGTGCAGATGAATGGAATGCTGACAACTGCAGGAATAGGAAACAGTGGAGTGATGAGGTAAGTAGTGTATTCTGCTGGCAGCAAAGAATATGGTATTTGAGGGTTGTTTGCAGGATGGAACTGCAAATGTGATTAGTTGGTGCAGACTTGAACGGCAAAGAAGATTGGCTAGATTCACACTTGAAGCTATTAACGAGATTTGCCAGTAATAACTTCCACGAGGGACAACACAGGAACAGGGTACTGTGCCAGTGATTTAAATAGTGTGCCCTTAACTCCCATTGGCTGCACTGGACATGTGACCAGCCAAGGTTTTGGGAGATTGGCTAGCAGTAGTCAGGTGGCAAAATATCACATGGCTGCGCTTGCTAATGCCGACACTTTGGGGCTGGGACACAGCTGAGTGAGATGAAAAGGCAGGGGTTACCTGAGAACTGAGGAAAAATAGACCTCAGCCTGGGCGGACCTGATGGCACCAGCGGATGTGGTTAGTATGTTTTGTAACACAGAGCTTTAGTGAGAACATATAAAAGGTATACATGTGTATAATGAATAACAGGAGCATGAGGGTACAGCCAGTTGGTCACGGCCACATCTTAAGCAAACAGGAAGGTGGAAACTTAAGTGTGACTTACACTTCCATAAGGCAGCCTTAAGTCATATTTGTGGATCTGCAGTCCATCCAACCACTGATCCACACGTAAGTGGGTGTTAACACCCACACTGTATAATTTACATCTTCCCCCACCTCCTTTGCACACTTTTTATGGGTGGAGAGTAAGAACCGCCCCATCGGAAGGAACTGCGTTCCATACGATAGGAGATGCGCACGTTTTTACGTCTGGGGGCGCATGCACATTTACAAGCTGTACCTTTATTTATATAAGGTCCTGCTTGGCCCATTGGACGGCTGAGTAGTCTCATTGAAGCTCATGAGCTGGTGCTCATTACTTTGGTTTTGGCTTTATTGTTGGATTGTATTATATGTTCAAATTTCAAGATCGCATCTCTCGTAATATTTTTGTACACTAGAACTCCACCGAACACAACACAACAGACTTCTACTTATTTACCATTTACAAATAGGCTTCTGTGTATCATTATTGCGGCCTTGTCCTGGAATCGAACTCATGAACCCTAACCTGTCAGAGGCTGACCACACTCAGCAGGCTATCTATGAGTGCTGAGCACAGTTTATAAGTACTTTGCTGCAGCGGGTGCTGAGCACTGTCTTAAGTTGACAGCTGCCTGAGCAAAGCAGTCGTCAGCACTGCACATACAGCAGAGAGAGGGGGTGGGACAGCATATTCCCCCCCTCCAGACCCATGCCTGCCTCCTTGTTAGGGGGCCAAAATAGATCTACACCCGCTCCTGTTTTGTATATAAATAATAATAACAGTTAAGATGTCCATTTCTTCAGTATAGTATATTGTGGTAATAATAATATATACCCAATATGACATAGGTTTGGATTCTGATTTAACCCTGGCACTTCTGGTTTTCTCGTATGGAGGACCCTAACCTAATGCTACGTTACTTAAAGAGGGGCTGGTGTATACTTGAAGGGCCTAAGGGCTTAGCCAAGCACTTACTATGCAATTTAAATACCTCCACCTTCCTACCATGCTGACATGCATGAAGCAAGCCAGCTTCCCCACCAGACCAGCTTCCCGCATGGAAATCTGGATTTTGAGGATCCAGATCCATGCTGGAAGTCCTTTGCATCCAGTTCAATATTATCATACAAGACCATAAATCTATGTATGACTATCTAAGCTAGCAGAAAGACATGCAACCTTAGATAGTCATACATAAACAATAACTCTGTTATTCATTGGAGACAAACGTTGTTTATGGACCTCTATTAAAGAGACTATTGTTTTAATAATACAATAATGCATGACATAATTTTCAGATTGAAAACTGGTGATTTCCAAACAAAGAACAGCAGGTGATCACATGGGATATGTGTGTGGTACAGGTGTATTTGTTAAACCTCAGATTATTGTCCCACACAGGCTCTGGGACGATAATCTTATCGAAGGGAATTGCCGATTGATTATTGTCCCAAGGGGACAATATCATGTAGCGTGTGGGCAAGTCCAATTATCGGACCTTGTACCTCACCCTCCTGGCTGTAGTTTCCCCATCTGTCTGACTGAGTCAGACAGACTGGGAAACTGCTGCTGGGAGGTGGAGGTGCCACACACTAAAGTAAGTTAGCTGCAGAACACCTCACACTGACAGCTGTCCGTGTGAGAGGTTCTACACAGAGAGGGCACAGCATTATGCAGCCTCTCAGTGTGAGAGGTTCTAAACAGCGCTGCAGAACCTCTCACAGTCTTTAAAATTTCATTCAGGCTGCCTGCATGGGACTCCTGTCAAAATTAACAGGAGTCCCAACCAATGAGAGTGAATAGCCAATAGGCTAGCTGCATGATATCATTCAGAAGTTATCGCTCCCATCCTCTGCTGTATGTGGTGCCGATATTGGGACCTTTTCCTAGGGGAAAATCGTCCCAAACATTGCCAACCACATGCTGGGAGCGTGTGTGGCCAGATTTACATTAATTTAAAAAAAAAAAATCACCCTATTTTGAGTCCATATATATTTTACTTAGATAAAGAAACTGTCCTTATAAATAATATTCTAACTTTTAAAGTTACAGAAAGAAATGATTAAATATTTCCATTTGTTTAAAGCTCTGTATTAGTATATTAGCAAATATGAGAAGCCAGAGTTCTACAAAGACACTACAAATGACTCTGGAATGGAGAAAATGAATCACTACTAAGCATACATCCAATGTAAACACATGCATGTGAATATAAAGCTACTCCAAGAGCATTTACAAAGGTTTCCCTAAAAGACTTATATAAACTTGAATTACATTTGTGTGCACACATCTTACATTGTCCTCAACATTTTTATGACTGCGTCAAAAGTTTTGCATTTACATTTGTGGGTTAATGACCTATTGAGTCACTGAGTGTCTGTCTACCTTTGTTATTCCATATTTTGCCAATTTGTAATCTTTGTATTTCTGACCTCTCTGTCTCCCATGTGTGCCCCTCACCCCCAGTCATGTATTTTTCTCTGTCCGTGTAGTGAGCGAAAATTATCACAACGGACATTTTGTATACTACATCATGCCTTCAAGCACTGACATAACATTAAAACTAATATTATCATTAACACATTTTGGGCTGCATGCATACTCCCGGACATATGACATATACGTCCGGAGTTTAACGTTTTTTGACTATTGCGCAGTAAATTTATAACGTAATCTACGTATCTTTTCCATCTTTTTCTTAAAAACCGCATATATGCAATCTACGTATGGAAAAGATACGTAGATTACATTATAAATTTACTGCGCATGCACAGTAGTCTAAAATGTTAAACTCCGGACTTATATGTTATATGTCCGGGAGTCTGCATACGGCCCTTTATCATCAATATTTCTGCAACACCTTTTGAGCTGACAAAACAATGAAAATATGTGCAAGCCAAATAATGAATCAATCTGCCTGACTGACCTATTAGGATTAATACAGGATGGTAGGAAAAAAGTCATACAGTGTGTGCCAAGCATTAAACTGAACAACAACCCTGGCTATTACTCAGGACATCTAAGCATTAGGCAGGGAACCAGCGACATCCTATGTGTCTTATATTATCATATAATGTAGGGGAACATTAGCAAACACATAGTTGGTTGAAAAGTTAAACAAGGGTAAGACTAAGAAAGCTACTTATTAATTATATATTCTATTAAGCACAAGCTTAGGAGAACCCGTTTGTTGGGGGCGACCAGTCCCAGTATTAGGGTGGGATAGTTGAGACCTGGTATATCTGTACCTGGTCTGATCTTTTAAGGCAGGGGTGGGGAAATAATTTGGTCTGGCCTGCAGGCCACCTAGCTGCCGCTGTAATTACACAGAACAGCTGATCCAGTGACTTCCTGCACGCATAGGAGCTCCTTCCTGGTGACACCAGCGTCACTAGGAAGGAGAAGGAGCAGGAGTGTGTGATGCAAAGGAAGGGAAGACATCAAAGGTAAGTGAAGCAGTGAGGGAATACTGGGAGGCTGGACATCAATAGGAAATATAAGGAGACTGGAGAGACATGATGGAGATACTGGGATCTGGAGACACAAGATGGAGAATACTGGGAGCTGAAGAGAAATGATGGTGAATACTGGGAGCTGGTGAGACATGAATGTGGAGCATTGGGAGGCTGGAGACACATGATGGGGAATATAGGAAGGGTGGAGAGACATGAGGGAGAATATTGAGAGACTGTAAATACATTCGTGGGAATATTAGGTGGCTGGAGACACACAAGAACTAGAGATAATATACTGTACACACATAAAATGGATAACAATATGCTCTCACAGTGCTGTGCTTTTTGTATTGTGGTTACAAATGTTTTCTGTTTTTTATGACACAAGGAGGCATTTTTTTTTAATGGCATTGGGGCAGATCCTGAACTACGTATTTCCGTGAATTTATTTGTGGCAGACACGTAAATTCGCAGATTTGTACGCACTGCGCATGCGCACTGCAGAAAATACGCACATTCGCGTAGCGTATTTTCAAACGTAAGGATAAATCACGTATTGCGAACGTAAGGACTTACGTGTGGGCGTGCCAAATTTACGTTAGTGATCAATATGTGCGTTTTACGTGAAGTAGGCGGGGGGGTGTATTTAAAGTGTACAGTATGGGCGTGCTAAGCTGCGTACGTTCGCGTAGTCTGTACGCGTAGTCTGTTAGTGGACGTATGCTGTTACGTTAGGAAAAGTTAAGGTAGGGTTTGGGTAGCGTATTTTCACAAAATACGTCCGTGCAAGGGGTGTGCCGAGGGGAGCGTAGCGAATTTACGCACACGAAAATACGCTACGCGGATACTCGTACAGCAAACGTTGTTCTGGATCTACCCCATTGTGGTTAGAAGAACGTTGAATTTATTGTACAGTGGTCAGAAGGATGCAATCTGTATTGTATGCCGGCCTGTATGGTATAGCGGTCACTAAGATAATGTCTGTATAGTATGGTGGTCACTAAGATATTTAGTGTATATTGTGAGGCAGTGATTAGGATGACTTGGAAATTGTATAGCGGACACTAGGATGCTGTTTGTATTGTATAGTAGTTAATATGATTTGCATTCTTTTATTGTGGTTACAAGATTGTGTTTTATGACACTTACATGGATACTATACTATAATAACTATAATGTTAAATTGTTAAACAGGTGGGCACAAGTTTAAAGTTTACAGAGGGGCGCCCTAAGTTTCCCCTTCTAGGCTCCATCCCCTCCCTGCGGCCTAACCCTAAGTCTCGCCTTAGGCCCAGAAAGGTGTCGGTGTAATGAATGGGTAAGTTGCTGAAAAATAGATTTGGCATACTTACCCATTTATTTAAAAACATTTCTAATTAAAGACATTTTCAAAACACAGACAACCGACAATTAGCTGTCAGCTGTCTGTATGTCAAAAATGTCATTTTAATAGTGGTAAAGGTAACCAGTCTATATTTAGAGATCAGACTGCCACAATATTAAGCTTCTGACTCATGGACACCAGGACACCTATACTATCACTGGGACACCATCTTGTAGGTGCGGTTTTACCATTGTAATTAAATATTTAAACACACAATGATGAAATGTAATAAATTGACAATTCATAAATAAGATATCAGCAATCAGCTTGATGTTAAAATAATTTTAATAGGTTGGTAAAAAAGTCACAGTAGGATGAACAGAGCTAAACATAAAGAATGTTCCTTAATTTTTACTGTTATCTATGATCCAAAACTTAGGGAAAAACAATCTTTCATTATCGCTTTTAACATATTATGCTACTTGCTCTCTTTCTTCATAAGACCAAATAGCAGCAAGCAGTGAGTGTTCCAACAATAAGTAACATCTGCCCCGATCCTGAACAACGCTGCCCAGCGTTAATACGCCGGGCAGCAGCATAGGATCGTCTAAAAAGACGATCTGCGCATGCGCTGGACAGATGTTGCCCGGCGTAGCTACGGCAACGCCCGATCGTTGATCGGACGTCCGTAGCAGCAGCGTAGTAACGCTGGAGGGGGCGTCCCCCAGCGTTACTATGCTGCAGTTAGAGCAGGTAGGCGGGGGGAGGGAGGGTAATGAGGCTGGGAGGGTGGTGTTATCGTACTAACGCCGCCGTCCCAGCGTATTTACACTCCCTTATGCCGGATGAAGTTAGGGTAGCCTTCAGCCGGCGTAAGGGAGTGTAAATACGATAGTGCAGGGGGAGTGTCAGGGGGAGTCCCACGATGTAACGCTGAGCATTAGGACACTCAGTGCTACATTGTAGGTCTGGATCAGGCCCATCATGTGATTAGATCATGTGAGGTCATAATGCCCACTCGACGACCAGCACTACAAAGGTCTTCACTGCTTTATATACATGATACAACTTGGGCAGTTATACTGGTATGCCACCACCCAGGGATAGGAAAGAGCTTGACTAAGTCTAGCACGACTGAACTTTTCATATGTTGCAGTGTGAGGGATGATAATTATTATTTCTTTTGCTTATTGTAAACAAACACTAAGCAGTGCTAATCTGTACTTTAGATTTGAGCTAGGAAAAGTTGTATTTTTTATGCTGTTTAAATCTACTCCTGAAGTTTAACATGGCTTTGCTGAAGTATACATTTCACCTGTTTTTGCTGTTACTATTAAACCATCGGTTCGATCCCCCTTGGAGCAGATTTGTGCGAATCTGCAACCACAGGGTGGTGATAAACACATATACACCTCCAACCACTGGCTTCGTACCAATAGGCTTTTAAGGGTCTGGTTGTAGGACGGTGGTCTCTGGAGACTACTCAGCAGCCCTTGTTTATTTGAAGAAAATGAGGATGTTGACTATCATAGGTGATGGTTATTAAAATGATGCCTGTATAGAACGGAGATCATTAGTATGCTGTATGTATTGGGTGGTGGTCACTAGGATGCTATATGTATTGTGTAGTGGTCACTAGGATGCTGTATTTATTAGGTATTGGTCATAAGGGTGCTGTCTGTGTGAGGTGGTAGTACAGTCCCGAGGATGCTGTATGTATTTGGTGGTGGTCACTAGGATGCTGTATGCATTGGGCGGTGGTCACTAGGATGCTATATGTATTAGGTAGTGGTCATAAGGGTGCTGTTTGTTTCAGGTGTGTAACAGTATAACTGCCCAAGTTGTATCATGGGGATGCTGTATGTATTGGGTGATGGTCAACAAAGGAGCGCTTGAAGGTGCAAGGTAATTATTAAAAGTCACGATTTTTCACATTAAAACATTCATATAGAACAATCAATATTGAATTTATTAATTATTGTGTATTTTTCCAGGTATTATAATGGTTTTTAAATAGCAGTCCATTGATTGGACAAGACACACATATATATGGAAGAAGAATATCCTGAAGAAGTAATTTCTATGAAACGCATAGAGCCAGGTTCAAGTGCACGAGTCTGTGGTATGCTGTTAGGTCCAATTCAGGCATTAAGGCCCAGATCCTAAGTTAAGTACGATAGGGGACTTGCGCAAGTCATTTCCCATTTCCCTGTCATGGAACATCTGCGCATGTTCTGCGTGCGTCAGATGTTCCGCGTGCGTACTTACAGACGCACGTAACTTTGTTATGTCAGTAAATGCGCATAAGAAGCAGATCCATCATTTACAATGGTCTTATCCCCGCCATACAGACGACGATAGCCATGTAAATGAGGGGTCAGGAGCGGAGAAGCCTGTTACGACTTTTACTAGTCGGAAAAACTTAAGGTAGGAATCTGGACACATAAAGAGTGCAGGGGGCGTGCACTCCTCACCACGGACCACCGCACGTAAAGCGTGCGAGGGTCTAGATCTGGGCCTAAGTGTAGCACGTAAAGCGTGCGAGGGTCTAGATCTGGGCCTAAGTGTATAACACCTCTGGGATGCTGGAACAATGAGCCTTTTCCATACAACACGACTCATGGTCAGATGCAATATATGGATGTTAATATGAAAAATCATGAATTTTAAAAAATAACCTTGTACCTTCAAGCGCCCCTTTGTGACTTTTTTTTATGACTTTTTGAACCATACTGGTCTTTACATGAAGACCAGGTGCTTTTGAATGTTTATTATTGTTTTATAGCTTCTTTCAAAGGGAAATTACCATTGAATGACCAAATTGATTTGTTTTCTAAGCAGACTTTGAATGGCAAATGTTTGGAGATTTAACAAGGAGCAGTGTTTAAAGGTAGGAGCGTTCTTAAACTCCGTTTGACTGATACATATTTATTTCAAAGATATAGAAGGCACTCCAGGAGACATGCAGGACTAAGGACATGTGCCAATTGCTTTTGGATATATAGACACTAGACGCTAAACCCGTTAAAATGGCCAGCGGTATGTTCCCTTCACACACAACCTGCAGCCGCCCCTCTCCCAATTGCCACAGATCCTCCAATAACCTCTCTCTCCTACTCACAGAGTCCTGCATCTATGTCCCGCAGTGCCTCAACTTTCCTTCTTCCTCCGCCGCTCTGCCTAACTTTCACACTCCTTACAGAGTCCCCTGCACCTCCAGACGTATTTTACCTGCTAGCCGGTATGTGGAGCTTTTTCTAAACGTCTATCACAGGATTTACCTAACCCCTTTAAAATCCCACAGATTGAGATTATTAGACTCTAACTCATGCTATAGATGCCACAAAGCGAGTGCAGATTTGCTCCACTGCCCCTTTATGAAATACTTCTGGCTCCAAGTTCGTCAGTTTGCCCTTGATTCATTGGTCTCTTGCATACTGTTCACACCGGAGTGGGCAATTCTAGGTGTACTATCCAAAAACCAGAGGACAGATCGAGGTGTGAAGCATCTATTGGTAGCCATAGGAGCAGCGGCTAAAAAAACATTCTCCAAACATGGAGCCATGTAGGAGTGCCCTCATTTAAACTCTTGAATGAAAAACTATTACCTACTTTCCAAATGGACTGGCTTGAAGCCACCCTAGATAAGGAAACTAAGGTAGACATTTTTTTTACACATGGGAAAGTTGCATAGAAACCCTCTCCCCATCCATTAAGAACCAGTTGTACCACTGCTTTGAACACACCACTTGGTCCTTACTCTGCTTGATGGAAAACGACCTCCCCTTAGTGGGCTTCTGATAATATCAAGTAACCTGGTAGTATAAATGGAGGCGCTCCCATCTGATTTTTTTTGTCAAATCTTTTTGAGGACATGTTTTACTGTCAATTTCGTCTTGCCGAGTCTGGCATCAGCATTGCATTATCAGATTGTTACCTTGTATAAGATAAACTGATGTGATTTGTATTTCATATGACTCTAACCAAATTTATATGAAATAGACCTATGCAAACAATTCTGTATTACCTATATACATTTTATTGTTTGTGTACCACGTCATATTAATATAAACAATAAAAAAAAAAAGTAGAACTCTGAATAGTGCCACAAAGAAGCTCTAAGAAGAGTATAGTATATAGTGAACTGAGGCCCACATAAAAGTGGATATTCAGCGGCACCTTGCCGTACACAATGACACAAAAACAGTACACAGTGCAGATTCCAATCTTCACATGTAATTAAATATACCTCATAGAGTACAGTTAAAGCTGGGTACACACTACAAGATTTGCCAAAAGATGCAATGGTCCTTGCAATATAGGCAACAATTATACGATCCAGTAAACACACAGCATATACATTTCCCAATTATTGTGCCAATGAAACAGTTAACCTAATCGTAAGATTATAAGTAAGCTCCAGATTTTTAGGATCTAAAAAACTAAAATTAGGTTTTTTCAATCCATGTTTTAGGAATTTTTTTTACTTCAATTAAGGAATTTATCTGTTGTATGAAAATAAAACAAAACCTCACAACATATCATTATGTCTGAAACACTGTGCTGATATTACATGAATTACATATGAAAACTACTCATTTGAAACACCAATCATGAGACTCATGAACAATGAAATAAAATATACCATAATGTGTAAAACACAGTGCTGCATATGAAAACTACTTGAAATTCCAAAGTTAGAACATTCCTACTCCTAAGACACTGAACAATACAATATTTTAACAGGAATTCAGGAGTATTATCGTTTGTTAAAAAAAAAAATCGCTGAAATGCGTTAAAACTATGTCCCACGTCACATAAAGTAAGGCAAATTGGCTGACTTTCTATTTATCATTATGTCTGAAACACTGTGCTGATATTACATGAATTACATATGAAAACTACTCATTTGAAACACCAATCATGAGACTCATGAACAATGAAATAAAATATACCATAATGTGTAAAACACAGTGCTGCATACGAAAACTACTTGAAATTCCTAAGTTAGAACAGTCACATACAGTAAGGCAAATTTGCTGACTTTCTATTTCTTCCCTCAATTAGATCTCAGAGGGAAGAGAAAGATGCCACAATTTATGCAAATCATCACCTGAATTCTCACCCCCTATCCATCAGTTTCTAGGGATGACACCAATTACATCATCAAGTCCCACCTGATTCCTAGTAACACTAGAATTTACATTATTGCTAGGCATGGGGGAATTAAATCACAGACTCTAGCCCATTGTGTGAAGTCTCCCGGATATTTCGGGAGAGTTGGCAACCCTGGGTAAGGAGTGAGAATTTCATGGCTACTATTTCCACAGGATGGCTACTTTCTCTTCACAGAGAACAAGTTTACCTGTTTCTGACATAACTGACTATATATGATTTTTCCATCTGTTGAAAAGTATTTGTCAGCTTTAATCCACTGTTATAGTAGAGAACTCTTTGAGAATTTACATTTAGGTATGATGCCTTCTATACACAGCTACTGGAGCATTCCTTAGTACACAGGAAACATACAGGCACAGTATGTAAATATGTGACAGCACCACATTGGTGGACAGTAGGTTTAATATACCCAAAGCAAAAGTCGAATCACACAAGGCAGTGCTAGAACTGCCTGCCTTCTTTTCCACTCTTTTTCACAGAAAATTTATATTGTTTCAGAATTAGGTCTTTTTAGGCACCAACACCCAGATTAGGTAATTTTAGGTCCTGTAGATATTAAGTATGTTATTCCCTTGTGCATAAAGCATAAAAGGCAAATAAAAGTTTTAGTGTAATTGGAAAGGATAAGAATAGGTTAGAACCTAAGAATCCTGGGCTTAAATATGAGTAACATATAGTATCTCTTGAATATACCGTGTAATCAAAAGTACGATCATCAGCACACACTATACAACCTGCACCTGTATTCTACAATGACTGCAAAGATACAATCTCATACTGAGACAAGAATTGTACTAGACTTATAATAAATTATGTGTACTCACTTTAAGATGGTCAGAAACAATGGTCATATATCATATGATTTGGTAAAATATCATGTGTACCCAGACAAGCTTTCCAAATTGCGGAGTATAGGCAGCTTTACTCAGCACTGTGGTTACAACTTTGTTATACCAAATATTAATGTATTTTGAAGTCAGACTGGATGAACCAAGTGGTTCTTGTCTAATGTCAAATTCTTTGCTGCCATTTTCAAAATTATCATACCGATTACTTTTGTGTCCATAAACTGAAAAATAATTGCCAAGAAAAGTCTGTTGATTTTCCAGATTATCAGTCAGTGTGTGGCCAGCTAGAAGAAAACCAGTACATTACAATAATCCATCTAGCAAAACCACAGACACAGTTAGAGTTACATGCAGTCACATATTCCTGATACTTGATCTATAGGTGTAACAACATATACTGTAATAAGCCTCCAAATCAATACTCAGTGTTATGCAACATGTGTTCATCAAAAAGCGTCAATAATACACAATTTAGAAAACAACTAGAGTAGCAGAAACAGATATATATATAGCTAGGTATCACCAAACGCATGTAAGTATTATATAGTAAGGTTTCTATCACACTGGCTTATTCCTGTCTGCGTTCCCTCTCTCTCTCTCTTTTAAGACATGTCATACTTACAGTTCCGAACTTCTGATCATTTTACTCCACACTGTTCTTCTTTCATACACCTTTCCTAAACTACAAGCTAGAGAAGCCGATCGGAATATACAACACACCCTAACGACTGCTCTACACCCGAGAGCCTCTCCTCCCATAGAGGACAGCGTTCCTCATGCGCCTTGTGTTCACTAGCAGGTCACCTGACACTCCGGTTCCTGAGTAACTCACCATCTCACACGCTGCTCTATACTGCCTGGTGCAATGGTCTGTCAGGGAACAGGTTCATCTGGTAACACTGAAGACACCTGGCATTGCTTTGAAAGAACCGCCGTTTTTTGTTTTTTTTTGTTTATAATTGTTCATCCCCACCTACATTTACTAGCTACGATCAGATCCTCTAACATGATCCCCTCTACCAGGTACAAATTGCTCTACTCAGAGCTATCCAATTAAATTAGTGTAGCCACCATTGTGTTAGAAGAAACAGAAAAAAGGGAACTCTCGTAATCAGGTTGCAGAGTCGGATAAACAACCATTTTGGCAAATATTTCTTATAAATGTTAATTTGATTATGCTAACCATGTAACTTAGTTAACCATGATGTATTAAAATTATTTTTTGGTGTAATCATAATATTTATATTTACTCCATACTTCTGTTCCAAAATTCAGCTACATTTATTGGTAAGAATACACCAGACTATGAAAATGTATTCCATAATGGGGTTCATTATAAGGCATAGTACTAAACTGCGTAAAAGAAAACATGGAGATGTTGCCCATAGCAACCAATCAGATCCAAGCCCTCGCTTTCCTATTATGTACTAGAGAATGTCAGCTAGAATCTTATTGGTTGCTATGGAAAACATATCCATTTTTCCTTTTTCACATTTTAGTAAGCCTAGCTCATAGTGGACCTGATTAACACTTAACAGTAAAATTGCGAACTTACTTAAATATACGCATGTGAAAAATCTGCAATACCAATTCAAAGTAAAGAAAGAAAGAAACCGATTAACCACTACCCCTGTGTCGGGAGTGCAACATAAGGTAGTAAGTCTTTCCCGCGTATAATTAGGAACGTGTGGACTTTATAAGCTGAGAATCGGTTGCGTTTAGGTGCTTAAAATTATTTAGTAAGGTAAAGTAACAATTAAAAATACACCTTGAAATAAATAATTGCAACGTTTCTATCATAAGGGACATCGTATGTCCCTGATGATAGAGATGTATTAGTCTCTGAAACGTCAGAATAAATTGTCTTATTTTTGCATATTAAGTCTGGGAGTTCCGTTTTCTCTAGCTGTAT
>WWET01000887.1:291323-311493 GCA_011038615.1 Limnodynastes dumerilii | reverse complement strand
TTTTTTTTTTTTGCTACAGGTGCAGACAGCGTGGTCTATCTTTCCGTGGAAGGATTAACGTCTGCAGTGCGAGAAGGCATTAAATCATTAAATGAACAGAAAAATGTGTTAAATGGTAAAAAGATGTCTGCCTCTTCCATGGGTCACTGTACAGCCTGTCTTACAGGGGAGTACCCAGTGGACCTGGAGTGGTGAATCTTCTGTGTGTGATAAGGCTCAGTCTCTGCCTAACAACTTGGCTGACTCTGGACTTTTTATTTATTTGTTTTAACGGATGGACAGCTTGCTACCAAAGCATCGCCTATACATAATTTCTATTAGTATGAAACGTGCACAGAACGTTTATCCTTGGACAGTACATTTTCTAAAATGTACATCTCCCCTTTTTCATGTTAGTTGGTGCATAGCTTATCTTTCCTGTATATTTTTTTCCCTTTATTTTTACTGTGGTGCCTTTAAAATTCCTAAGAAGTATTTTTTTTTTAACCCTTCTGTAGTCTGAGCAGACTGTACATAATTGTTTATTAAATGCATAAATTCTACCAGGAGTGGCAAAACCCATGCTTAATGTCTGTCTCAATTGATTACTCTAGACTCGGATCTGTATGTTCCTGTCTGTGTCAAGTTTTGTAGGAGCAATTAATGGTATTTCTACCAAGAAGTTTGTCTGGTGCTTAATCCACTCTTTGCTGAATCCAAGGTCATCAAGATATAAACCACGAACTGCTAGCAGCTCACTGTAATAACGAGATCCACAAAACATAAAAAAAAAAAAAATATTTAAGCAAAAGGAATATGGCATTCATTAAAATATTTAGTAAAATAAACAACGTAACAATAGTGATCTATAAACCATCTGGTCACAAACTGTAAAGAATAATAAGCCATAAGTTGCATTAGATGGTAAAAACTCAATAAAGGTATTGAAGTGGCAGCATGTTTAGCACAAACATAAGTATGGCATTAATCAAGTTATCAGTAAACATAAGTCATATAATTTTAGGTCCGGTTACTGTGTGCATACTAATTTAATGGCTTACAATCTCTCAGGGGAATCATGAAGGGGATGCACTCCTAATGGATGTGAAGCCAGAGTGATAAGATAAAAGAAAATCTGTTTTCTGAAATTAACTGCAATTTTATATTATGAGACCTAAAAGTTGCTTAGTGAATTATTGGTCAGTATTTTGGCAAATTAGAATCTCTGAGGAACTACCAAGGCCTACAACCCACTGCCGTGACTTATGGACTGATTTTGTCTGATTAAAAATTAAATAGTATACCTTACAATTTGGGCAATACTATTGTACTTTTATTAATGCTTTGTTAGTGACCGGAAACTATTTATTATAGAAGAGAAATATATTCTCTTAATGATTGTAAAATAAAACCTCACCCCCAGGGTATGGTATGAATTGCATGATCTCGCTGTATGAACATTCTAATATTCATGGTCAATGGGCCTGATCCAGAGCTACGACCGCAAGCGAGCGTACGCTCATCGTAAGCGAAAATTCGTGAAAAAAACACACTACGCATGTGCAGTATGACAACTTCCGGTCGACCAAAGGACATGAGCGTACAGCGAGCGAATTTTCAGCGTATTTTTCGCTCAAGGGGCGTGCGTTTTTTACGACGATAGGCTGGACGCTCAAGTTACTACACAGAGGTGGGGGTAGCCATTTAAATTGTACAGTAGTGCTATGCTAAGCCCAGTACGACCAGCGTATGGGTACGAAAATTCGCACGTACGCTGGAAAATCTTAGGGTAGGGTTCAGCCGGCCAAGTACAATCAATGGGAGTGTTATGGGCGTGAAAGTTTTTACGCCCGGGCGAACGCTCGCTATGCTCGCAGGCGATTGCGGTCGTAGGTCTGGATCAGGCCCATAAGGAGGCACAAAAGAAGGCTGGGCACATATAAGGCAATACAATAGGAGGCTGAGAACATATGTCTCCGACGGCTGCGAGGACCCGTGCGCCGGGAGAATGGTACAGACAGGGAACCAGGGCACAGGTAAGTGCGGCGTCTGCCGCGGTTTGTGATAGAGGCTTAACACATTTAAGGGGGCACCAAAGGATGCTTAACACATATAAGAGGGCACAAAAGGAGGCTGTACACATGTAAAGTGGAGGCTGGGCACACAATTGGCAGAAGTGGATGGCTGGGCACATACTTTCATTCCATGGTATGAAAGTAAAAGGCTGGATGCATACTTTTTTTTTGGGGGGGGGGCGGTTGGGGCACCAGAATAATTTTTCTGCCCTGGGCTCTACTAGGTCTAGAAATGGCACTGACAGTTACATAGAGCAGCGGTTTGAAAAACTTGCAGTTGGTCTATGTAACTGCCACAGAGACTCATACAGGAACTTCCTCTATGGACAAGGAAAGAGGAAGAGAGAGCGCCGCCGAGGAAGAGGGACACACAAAACAAAGGTATGTAATATAAAAGGAGAGGCAGCAGAGACATAATAGGGGATACTAGGGGGCTGGAGAGACATGATGTAAATACTGGTGGGGCAGGTGCCATATGATTGGGATACTGGGGGGATAGAGACATGATGGAAATACTGGGAAGACATGATGGGGACACTGGGGGGCTGGAGACACGATGGGGATACTGGGGGACTGGAGAGACAATGGGGATACTGGGGGACTGGAGATACATGATAGGAATACTGGGAGCTGGAGACACATGATGTGAATATTTGGGAGCCTGGAGAGACATGATGGGAATACTGGGGGGCTGGAGAGACATCATGGGAATACCAGTGGGCTGAAGACACATGATGGGAACACTGTGCTGGATCCAGAGAGCTTGAAATTAAGGACCTGATTAACACTTAAGAATCTTCTTAAAATAAGAACTTAAAGTCACACCTGGGCTATACCATGTTGATTGCAGGGAAGTCATATTTCATCTGTTGCAAACAGTACTAGTGTTGAGAGGTGATATTTCCCAGCCCAAGTCTAAATAACAGTGTAATAGTAAAGCGGGTCAGTATCTGTGTGCAGTAAGCAATTCAAAGATATATCCCTGCATGCAAAGAATACAATTAAATTAATTCCCCCTGCAATCAACATGAGTGACTTTAAGTTCTTATTTTAAGAAGATTCTTAAGTTTGAATCAGGTCCTTAGAGAGTAAAGTTACTCCTGGGCTAAACCATGTTGATTGCAGGGGAGTCATATATCATCTGTTGCAAACAGTATTAGAGTTGTGAGGTAATGTTTCCTGTCCCAAGTCTAAATAACAGTGTAATAGTAAAGCTGGTCAGTATCTGTGTGCAGTAAGCAATTCAAAGATATATCCCTACATGCAAAGAATTCAATTAAATCAACATGGTTTTGCCCAGGTGTAACCTTCCTCTCTTAATTACAAGCTCCTTCTTAAGTCTGGATCCAGCCCAATAGGAGCTGGAGAGACATTATGGGAAAACTGGGGGGCTGGAAACACATGATGGGGAATATTGGGAGTCTTGAGAGACATGAAGGAGAATATTGAAAAACTGGAGACACATAAGGGGGGATATTGGAAGGCTGGAGACACACATGGGGAAAATATTGGAAGACTGGGTACATGCAAGGGGGAGAGAAGGAGAGGCTGTACTGGACTGCAGAAAAGGAGAGACTACACTGCACTGGAGGGATGAGACTGCGCTGGACTGAAGAGAAGGAGAGACTATGCTGGTCTGGAGTAAAGGAGAGACTGGGCTGGACTTTTGAGAAGGAAAGACTGCGCTGGACTTTTGAGAAGGAGAGACTGCATTGGACTGGAGAGAAGGAGAGAGGACGCTGGACTAGAGAGGAGGTGAGACTACACTGGACTGGAGAGGAGGAGATATTATGCTGAATTGAAAAGGAATTGAGTCTGCGTTGGACAGGAGTGGAGGAGAGACTGCGCTGGACTGGGAAGGAGGGGAGACTACAATGGACAGGAGAAGAGAAGAGAATGTGCTTGACTAAAGAGGAAGAAGGACTGCGCTGGACTAGAGAGGAGGATAGACTGTGCTGGACTGCTGAGATGGAGAGACTATGGTGGACTGAGGAGGAATTGAGACTGCATTGGACAGGAGTGGAGGAGAGACTGCACTGGACTATAGAGAAGGAGAGACTGCGCTGGAATGGAGAGAAGAAGAGACTGAGCTGGAGGTGAACGACTATGCTGAACTGGAAAGGAGGAGAGACTGCGATTGATTTTTGAAGAGGAAAAACTCACTTTATTGGAGAGGAAGAGAGACTGCGCTGGACTTGAGGGTAGAGACTGTGCTGGACTAAAGAGGAGGACAGAATGTGTTGGACCAGAGAGCAGTAAAGACTAAGCTGGACTAGAGAGTAGGAGAGACTATGCTGGACTAGAGAGGAAGATAGACTACGCTGGACTAAAGAACAGTAGAGACTGTGCTGGACTGGAGAGGAGGTGAGATTGCACTGGACTGGAGAGAAGGAGAGACTACTTTGGACTGAGGAGGAATTGAGACTGCGTTGGACAGGAGTAGAATAGAGACTGCGCTGGACTGGAGAGGAGAAGAGACTGTGCTGGGCTGGAGAGGAGTAAAGACTACACTGGACTGGAGGAGATACTGTGATGGACTGTGAAGAGAAGAGACCTTGCTTGACTAGAGAGGAGAGACAGACTGCGCTGGACTTTTGAGAAGTAGAGACTGCGCTGGACTTTTAAGAAGGAGAGACTGCATTGGACTGGAGAGAAGGAGAGAGGCCGCTGGACTAGAGAGGAGGTGAGACTGCGCTAGACTGTAGAGGAGGAGATATTATGCTGAATTGAAAAGGAATTGTGTCTGGAGGTGAAAAACTATGCTGAACTGGAAAGGAGTAGAGACTGCGCTGCATTTTTGAGGAGGAAAAACTCACTTTATTGGAGAGGAAGAGAGTCTGCGCTGGACTTGAGGGTAGAGACTGCGCTGGACTAAAGAGGAGGACAGAATATGGTGGACTGGAGAGCAGGAAAGACTAAGCTGGACTGGAGAGGAGGAGAGACTATGCTGGACTATAGAGGAAGAGATACTACGCTGGACTGAAGAACAGTAGAGACTGCGCTGGACTGGAGAGGAAGAAAGACTGCGCTGGACTGGAGAGGAGGAGAGACTACGCTGGACTGAGGAGGAATTGAGACTGCGTTGCACAGGAGTGGAGGAGAGACTGCACTGGACTGGAGAGGAGGAAAGACTACACTGGACTGAATAGGAGGAGAGACTGCGATGGAATTGAGAGGAGGGGAGACTGCGATGCACTGGAGAAGAGGAGAGACTGTGCTTGACTAGGGAGGAGAGAGAGACTGTGCTGGACTAGAGAGAAGAAAAGATGACGCTGGACCACAGAGATGGAAAGACTGCGCTGGCTAGAGAGGAGGTGAGACTGCGCTGGACTTGAGAGGAGTAAAAACTATGCTGGAGTGAGAGGAGGAGAGACTGCAATGTACTGGAAAAGAGGAGAGAATGTGCTTGACTAGAGAGGAGGAGAGACTGCGCTGGACTAGAGAGGAGGAAAGACTGCGGTGGACTGCAGAGAAGGAGAGACTACATTGGAATAGAATGGAGGTAAGACTGCAATGGACTTGAGAGGAGGAGAGACTATGCTGGACTGGAGAGGAGGAGAGGCTGCGATGGACTGTAGAAGAGGAGAGACTGTGCTTGACTACAGAGAAGGAGAGAAAACACTGGACTAGAGTGGAGGTGACACTGCGCTGGACTAGATTGGAGGAGAGACTGTGTTGGAGGGGAGGGACTATAGTGTACTGGAAAGGAGAAGAGACTGCGCTAGACTGGAGGGTAGAGACTGCGCTGGACTAAAGAGGAGGAGAAAATGTGTTGGACTGGAGAGGAGGAAAGACTATGCTGGACTGGAGAGGAGGAGAGACTATACTGGTCTGAAGAACAGGAGAGACTGAGTTGTACTGGAGAGAAAGAGAGACTACGCTGTACTGAAGAGGAATTGAGACTGCGTTGTACAGAAGTAGAGGAGAGACTGTGCTGGACTGGAAAGGAGGAGAGACTGCGCTGGACTGAAAAGGAGAAGAGATTGCGCTGGACTAGAGAGGAGGAGAGACTGCGCTGGACTGCAGAGAAGAAGAGACTGCGCTGGACTAGAAAGGAGGTAAGACTGCAATGGACTTGAGAGGAGGAGAGACTACTTTGGACTAAAGAGGAGGAGAGACTGCTCTGGACGGGAAAAGAGGAGAGAATGCGCTTTACTAGAGAGGAGGTGAGACTGTGCTGGACTAGAGAGGAGGAGAGAATGTGCTGGACTGCAGAGAAGGAGAGACTACGTCGGACTAGAAAGGAGGTAAGACTGCAATGGACTTGAGAGGAGGATAGACGCTGCTGGACTAAAGAGGAGGAGAGACTGCGCTGGACTGGAGAGGAGGAGAGGCTGCGATGGACTGGAGAAGAGGAGAGACTGTGCTGGACTAGAGAGGAGGAGAGACTATGCTAGACTACAGAGAAGGAGAGACAACATTGGACTAGAGTAGAGGTGACACTGCACTGGACTGGATTGGAGGAGAGACTATGCTGGAGGGGAGGGACTATAGTGGACTGGAAAGGAGGAGAGACTGCGCTAGACTGGAGGGTAGAGATTGCGCTGGACTAAAGAGGAGGAGAAAATGTGTTGGACTGGAGAGGAGGAGAGACTACGCTGGACTGTAGAGGAGGAGAGACTATGCTGGTCTGAAGAACAGGAGAGACTGAGCTGGACTGGAGAGAAAGAAAGACTGCGCTGTACTGAAGAGGAATTGAGACTGCGTTGGACAAAAGTAGAGGAGAGACTGCGCTGGTCTGGAGAGGAGGAGAGACTGTGCTGGACTGAAGAGGAGAAGAAATTGCGCTGGACTGGAGAGGAGGAGAGACTGGAATGAACTGAAGAAGATGAGAGACTGCACTGGACTGGAGAAGAGTAAGAACTACGCTGGACTGAAGAGGAGTAGAGACTCTGCTGCACTGGAGAGGAGTAAAAACTACTCTTTACTGGTGAGGAGGAGAGACTGCGCTGGACTGCAGAGAAGGTGAGCCTACGCTGAACTAAAGAGGTGGTGAGACTGCACTGGACTGGAGAGGAGGAGAGACTACGCTGGACTGAATAGGAGGAGAGAGTGCGCTGGACTGGAGAGGAGGAGAGACTGTGATGGACTGGAGAAGAGGAGAGACTGCGCTGGACTAGAGAGAAGAAGAGACTACGCTGGACTACAGAGAAGGAAAGACTACGCTGGCTGGAGTGGAGGAGAGACTGCGCTGGACTGGAGAGGAGTAAAGACAAAGCTGTACTGGAGAGGAGGAGAGACTGCAATTGACTGGAAAAGAGAGAATGTGCTTGACTAGAGAGGAGGAGAGACTGTGCTGGACTAGAGAGGAGGTAAGACTGCAATTGACTTGAGAGTAGGAGAGACTACGCTGGACTGGAGAGGAATAAAAACTACGCTTTACTGGAGAGGAGGAGAGACTGCAATGGACTGGAGAGGAGTAAAGACTTCGCTGGACTGGAGAGGAGGAGAGACTGCAATGGACTACAAAAGAGGAGAGAATGTGCTTGACTAGAGAGGAGGAGAGACTGCGCTGGACTGCAGAGAAGGAGAGACTATGCTGGACTAGAGGGGATGTAAGACTGCACTAGACTGGAGATGAGGAGAGACCACGCTGGGCTGAAGAGGAGGAGAGACTGCGATGGATTGGAGAGGAAGAGAGACTACGATGGACTGGAGAAGAGGAGAGACTGTGCTTGACAAAACAGGAGGAGAGACTGCGCTGGACTAGAGAGTAGGAGAGACTGTGCTGGACTGCTGAGAAGGAGAGACTACGCTGGACTGGAGAGGAGGAGTGACTGCACTGTAGGTGAGAGACTATGCTAGATGTGAAAGGAGGAGAGACTGTACTGGACTAGAGAGGAGTAGAGACCACGCTGGACTGCAGAGAAGGAGAGACTATGCTGAACAAGAGAGAAGGTGAGACTGCGCTGGACTGTAGAGAAGGAGAGACTGTGCTGGACTGAAGAGGAACAGAGACTGCTTTGGACTGAAAAGAAGGAACCACTGCAGGAAAAACTGTGATGGAATACGGAAAAGTGAGACTATGCTGGACTGGAGAGGAGGAGAGAGTGCACTGGTCTAGAGAGAAGGAGAGACTGCACTCGACTTTAGAAAGGGAGAGACTGCGCTGGAATGGAGAGAAGAAGAGTCTGAGCTGGAGGTGAAAGACTATGCTGGATTGGAAAGGAGGAGAGACTGCGTTGGAATTTTGAGGAGGAAAAACTGCGCTTTATTGGAGAGGAAGAGAGACTGCGCTGGACTTGAGGCTTGAGACTGCACTGAACTAAAGAGGAGAAGACAATGTGTTGGACTGGAGAGGAGGAAAGACTACGCTAGACTGTGGAGAAGGAGAGACTGGAGAGTAAGAGAGACTGCGCTATACTGAAGAACAGGAAATACAGCGCTGGACTGAAGAACAGGAGAGACTGTGCTGGACTGGAGAGTAGTAGAGACTGCGCTGGACTGGAGAGGAGAAGAGACTGAGCTGGAGGTGAAAGATTATGCTGGACTGGAAAGGAGGGGAGACTGGGCTGGACTAGAGAGAAGGAGAAACTGCACTGGACTAGGGAAAAGGAGAGACTAGGCTTGAGTATAGAGGAGAAGAGATTGCACTGGACTAGAGAAGACAAGAGACTGCCTTGGACAGGAGTGGAGAAGAGACTGAGCTGAATGGGAGAGGAGGAGACACTGCGCTGTACAGGAGAGAATGCGCTGTACAGGAGAGACTGCTCTTAACTGGATGCAAGAAACTGTGTTGGACTGGAGAAAAGGGGAGACTGCGCTGGACTGGAGAAGAGAAGAGACTTTGCTGGAGGTGAGAGACTATGCTGGACTGGAAAGGAAGAGATACTTGTCACGTGCGGTAGCCTCCGCCGTGCCTCTGGCGCCGCGTCCCCCGCTGACCCTGCGTCGGAGCCTGTCATGCCTCCGGCGCGAGTCCTGGCTGTTGCCTAGCAGCCAGGACGCTCTCCCCAGCGCCCGTCAGGCGCCGTCTCCGCTTCCATGCGTCCTGGTGTTACCATAGTAACCAGGACGCATTCTGCTGCCGCCAGCCTATCACTGCCCTCCTTCTACTATTTAAGGCAACAGCTCAAACTGACTACTGCACAATATACCTATGACCCTGAGGAAGTCGGTGTTACCCGATGAAACGCGTTGGTCTACAACAGAATTGATTTTACAAAAGCGCTATTAGGGCATTGAGATATGCCCGCTATACTTGTGAGTAAACTACTATTGTTTTAAAACTTTTTTTCTATTAAAACGATACTGCACTATCAGCCTATCTTTTGTATCCTTTTCTGCTACGTTCCTGCATTATCGCTATCTTGAATCGAGAGACAAGAAGCCAGATGACCAGACGGAGCCAAAGGAAAACAGAAGGAGGCGGTGAGTGAAGCTGGCGTTGCCCAGCAACACAACCCACGCTGAAGCCGTAGGAATTGACTGCTTAGCAACACGTGCAGTCACCAGCGTTCCTGCATTCAACATCCAGACGGAGAGAACTACAAACTGTGAGCTATATCCCTACCATACCATTTATTAACGCTATTGAACTGAGTTGAAGACGGACATTTAAATAGACCCAATACTGGACATGGAGCTTTGTGTATAATATCGGGAGATACAATGCATTTTGTATGGTAAAAATAAGGATTTCTCCCACAGACTGAGAAACAACCCCGAAGGGGGGATATAACCTTTGAACATTGTTATATATATAACTTCTATTCATCTAGTATCCTTTTGATTGACATTCAAATGAATGTGGATATATGGTTTGTACCACCTATATATCACACCTAACCGTACACACCATACTTTAGTCTTGAGAAGGAATATAGCAGTGAGCGCTGAGACCTAAAATCAATTCCTATAGGAATTGTACATTTATTAACAGTATTATTTAGATCAGGTTAGTGGACTACCTGATAGGTCCCGGCAGCCCTGCAGTATAGTAATACAAGGAGGTGGGTAAGCGCCTTAACTCTGCAACCGCACCGATGTGCATACTACTGTACTATAAGGATTAGCATGGCCACAAATACATGGCCATGCTTTTCCTTATAGTAGTATATGCGTCGGCAGGATAAGTCATAGAAAAATCCAGCTAGTGTTTTTACTTTGTGAAAAATACATGTCAACTATGTTGGCCTTTTTTGTTTTTATTAAAGTGTGAGTCACTTTCTAGGAAAGCTCCTCACACAGGAGGCGATTTTTTTAAAGCCCTGACGGATCACACTAGAGACGATTTAGTCGAGTGAGCCGTGTTGTATAGGTTACATTAGAAAAGTCGGGACTGGGAGGGTAGAGCGCTGTTGGTTGATTTGGTGGTGAAAAAGCCCAAAGTCCCGAGACTTTGGCTTTAGTAAATACAACGATGGTGAAAAAACAGCTAAAGTCCCAGGACTTGGGCGATTTTGCCAACATCGATCTTAGTAAATGAGGCCCCTGGATGGTTAATGCTAAATTTACTAAATTATAACAACTGTTTTAGGATTTAACCAATATAATACTGCATTTATATATAAGAGAAGGCATATCATTTTGGGTACTGGAGCAGTTTATTTTAAATCACTTTTCTTTTCTTTATTCACTTTCTATAATTATACTTTTATATTTCGCAGTCAATTTCTCCATATTTTTTTTATCAATTTGAATAAAAATGTATATTTAATTATTTTTATAAAAATGTACAGTTTGGAACAGTAAAAAAAAGTGCACATAAGTGCTTTTTTTCTTTTTTTTTTTGTATTTGTTCAGTTATTTGATCACAGTAGCCAACAGACATATGAAAAACATAAAACCAAAATCGATAAGTTTGAAAAATGTATTACTGACAAAAAGCGCAATAAATATATTCAAGATCATAATGATTATACTCAAAAAAACTGTTTTCAAATGGCCAATGGATAAACCCAAACCCAAACCCAATAGTAGAGCTGGACAATAAGCCTCACCCTCTGAGGTTGAATCCTCGGATGGGTACATATAATGATATAATTAAACTAATTTTGGCCGTGTAATTTTAGCAACCAGATGGGATTTTTTAGAGTCTCGCCCAAGAAATGGAGAAAATTTTAATCCAGACACAAGAGAATTAGGAGGGGGGATCAAAGAAAAGGGAAAAGAAAAACCGGCTTGGACATACTTACAAAAGACATTAGAATCTGAAAACACCTTGGCAGTAACTAAGCTGTAAAATCATATATCGAGACCAACACAAATTTCCTTACTATAAAAGGGTCTATCTTTCTCCCAAGAAAGCTTTTACAACAGAGCGGAATGGGATAAAGATTTGTTTATTTCTGCATGTAAATTACTTTAAAAAAAAAATACTACTCACAGTTGGAAACTTCAAACAAAATATTTTACGACAGAGGAACAACAACAAGGAATTAGATGATAACTCTCATGAGGAAGAGTTAAATACAATCATATTTAAAAAACAATATACCTTTCTACCAGATATCAAGATTTGCCCTCAAATACAAACCTTCATAAATCTTGTATCTAAAGATTTGGATAATTTGGTTGAGAGTCCTGTACAGAAAATTCATCCTAAATTTACTAAGGAGGAGAAACCAGCTCTTAAAGAACTTCAATCTTTAAATAATGTTAAAATTAAAAAAAGCACATAAAGAGGTCAATGTGGTTCTCTGGCCAACAGTTTTATATCTGAATGAGAAAAGCAATGATGAGCGCTTAAGACTAAATAGTTTATAATTTAGGGAATGGAACCTAATATAAAAATAATAAAATATGTAAAAAAATAGAAATAACAAATGGTGGTCTAGATAGATATATCTAATGTAGTAATCAAATATATGCAGCTCAGGTGATTAGGACAATCGCAGGTAGTGGGTGGTGACACCCCAACAAAGGAAAAAATGCAAAAAACACACAATAACCTTGCGCTTAAATCGCCAATCCTCTGGGCTGCAAATCTGAAAGATAGGCATATGATACAAAATAGTTGATATAAAAAATGCTAATTTAATTGTTCAAATAAATGTTGAAAATAAAAATGGACACTTGTTAAAACATAGGCAAATATAGCAAATTGTATCACAGGGTGAACACATATTTAAATAAGCCATATAACAATGGGGTACTGAATATAGCATAAACAGTTCAAAAGAAGTAGATGGATCTTGCCCTGTTTGCAAGGTTTTCTTGAGTATCAGATAAATATTTTGAATTGCAACAATGAGGTTGGTTAATAGATACAATATTGCATTTAGTAGCCTCTTTAGGAAACAGTCTTTTTATGACACCAGCAAATATTAGGTAAATATTGTGTTTGCAAGCGTTAGCTCTCATCCAGACAGAGTATAGTAAAATATGTACTTCAGTGTAGCTATTGGTTTCGGCAAGGGGTCAATTTGTATGAAAGTACATAGGTGGTGATTTGTATGAAAGTACATAGGTGATTGTGGCCAGCCCGCAGGAAAAATCTCCAAATGAGCGTGAAGACTCGAACGGGTAGAGCTTGGAGCACCTGGCACACTGTGCAGCCAAATAGCGTAGATATACACAAAGCAATTGTTCAAGTGTTGGTAACACTAATGCAAATACTTGCTGTTTGATGTAGGTTTCGATGGTACAAGTACAGTGATGTCCCCACTGTGTGCGCGCTTCTTTGCCCGATCCACAAATAATATGCACAACGGTCTGGGAGAGTTTTGCAGGGTTTCTTAATCAGCTGCGTCTGAGTATAGTAAGTGGGGAGGAGCTCTGCGACGCGTTTCGTTGTTGGAATGGCAACTTTATCAAGCAGTGGTGAGAAGCTCTTAGAGGTTGTGCTTATATATCCTGGAGGTAGCAGGGCTCAATTGATAATTAACCCTATCATGTCCAGGACATAAAGGTGCATACTTCAAAGCAAATCAAAAGACATTACTTCAGCAAAGAATATATAACAATAAAACATAAAAATGAACATATTAAAAATAAACTTATTTTGATCATATGCCTAAAATATTTTTTTCTATATATACTTAGATCTATTCCATAAATGTATTCTATAATGATCAAATCAATTTAGTTGTATCAATTTACATAGTAATACCAACTAAAGAGACCTGGATAGGTATAGGTTTTGTATTGTAGGAAGAGATTTTTCGCAGATAAAAGGCTAAATACCATGGATAATAAAGAACAACCGAACGATACATTAAACCGAACGATACATTAAAACTATCCGATGATATCTGTCTGTCCATTTTGGAAGAGCTGTGGGAACAAAATAACGTTTCTGCCACACCTCACAATACCTGTGAAACAATAGACACAGTTTCCCAGAATAAAGTTGATAGATCCATTTTTAAAAACAAGTCAAAATTCTTTCCTAATAACCAAAAAAGTGCCAGTGTACAAACGTTCTATAAAAAACATTAGAAGAATTTAGCAATATTTGTAAACCACCCAAACACAACAAATTTAATTATTCTGACAACTTATCTTCCCAGGAACGATCAGCCCTTAAGACTCTTCGTGATGATTCCTCTATAATCATCAAAAGGGCTGACAAAGGAGGAGGCATCATAATTATGAACGTAGAAGATTACAAAATGGAAGCATACAATCGACTAAATGATAATAAATTCTATACTAAATTATCGGCAGATCCGTCAAAAACATTCCAACAAGAACTTCATCAAATGTTGAAACTAGCCTGTGACAATGGTACTATTAGTTCTAATGAGCTCAAATTTCTGTGTGTTCAGCACCCCATCACTCCGGTACTTTATCTTTTACCCAAAATTCACAAATCCACCACGCACCCCCCTGGTAGACCTATTATTTCCGGTGTAGGTTCACTTACCTGTAATTTATCTTTTTTTGTTGATCACTTTCTTCAATATCACGTGACTTCGCAGAGATCGTACATCAGAGATACTATGCATCTTATCAATAGACTAACCGGTATTAATTGGAAACCAGGGTATAGATTTCTTACTCTGGATGTGGCAGCATTATATACCAACATCCCGCATGAATTGGAAACTAATATCACAGAAGATATGAATCTCTGCGAATCTATGTGCACTTATCATTCAATCCATTTTTTTCATACTCACAATTTTTTCTTATTTGACGGCACTTTTTATTTACAGCGGCACGGGACGGCCATGGGCACCAGATTCGCGCCCAGCTTCGCCAACCTCTATATGGCGAGGTTTGAGAAGGACCACTCTTGGGAGGGCCCTTTTGGTGCGAATCTGGTGTTCTATGGCCGTTATATAGATGACCTTTTCATTATTTGGGATGGGGACCTTTCCTCTATTTCTAACTTTGTTTCTTTTCTCAACACTTACTCTTTCAATCTTTCCTTCACCCATACTTCACATGCTGAGCACATAGACTTTTTAGACATTACAGTACTCACACTTAATGAACAAATAATTACAAAAAATTTTAGGAAGAAGGTGGATTGTAGTAATTATCTACATTACACCAGTGGACACCATAGACCATGGATTTCGAATATACCCAAAAGCCAAATGTGTCGCCTCCGTAGGAACTGTACGAATATCGAGGAATACGAATCACAAGCTGAGATCATGACACAGGATTTCATTAAGAGAGGTTACCCTTTACAGTTGATTGATGAGGCTAGGGAACACGCTAGAAAGTTGGATAGGTCTTCACTAATTAGTACTAGACAACCCAACCCTATCACTTCTGATATTTCAGATACAACAAAAGATCCCAGTGAAGATATTCTATTTATCACTAAATACAATACAAAGTCACAGAAAATTAAAAAGATTATTCAATCTAATTATAACATACTTAAATATGACAATATTCTCAAAAAATTTTTACCAGATCAACCAAGAATTATTTTTAAAAAGAACAAATCCCTAAAGGATGTACTCGCCCCTAGTAACCTTCCATCTACCAGTTCCTTAGGAACCATTAAGAATACATGGCTACCATCCAGGCCTAACGGTTGTTATAAATGTAACAAAGCCATCTGTTTAACTTGTGGTTAACATTACAAATAAATGTACCAACATTGTGTCTAAAACTAATGGGAATATATTCCACATCAACCAATTTATCAACTGCGAGTCCTCCTTTGTTGTGTATGTCCTTCATATGTGGGAAGAACCACACGCACACTGAAGGAGAGATTCAGAGAGCACAGACAGAACATCTTGAAAAAATACACGAAACATAGTGTTTCTAAAAAAATTTCCGACTCAATAAGCTGCTCTCTGGATAATTTACAGCTATTTGGAGTAGAGAAAATAGAGAACACCCAACGAGGGGGAGATCGTTTCAAAAGACTATGGGCTCTATTTATAGAGTTCATTTTGGAGTGATAGGGGCAGTTTTCAATAGAAAACTGCCCTTATCGCTTCAAAATGTCCTTTCTCATATTTAAAAACTAATCCACCGCCACTCCTGTTAGATGGACAAGAGGAATATGAGGTTGAGTCCATCCTGGACTCTAAAAAGGTTCGAGGCTCTCTATTCTACTTAATCCACTGGAAGGGTTATGGACCCGAAGAAAGGGAATGGGTCTTGGCCAAGAACATTCATGCTAACAGCCTCATCAAAGACTTTCATAATAGATTCCCCGGTAAACCCAGGCCTAG
The DNA here is from genome assembly GCA_011038615.1 of Limnodynastes dumerilii. Taxonomy (NCBI): domain Eukaryota; kingdom Metazoa; phylum Chordata; class Amphibia; order Anura; family Limnodynastidae; genus Limnodynastes; species Limnodynastes dumerilii. The sequence continues at coordinate 295,847 of WWET01000887.1, read as the reverse complement.
GGGTCTGTTAACCCCTCATCAAGGGGGGGGTACTGTCACGTGCGGTAGCCTCCGCCGTGCCTCTGGCGCCGCATCCCCCGCTGACCCTGCGTCGGAGCCTGTCATGCCTCCGGCGCGAGTCCTGGCTGTTGCCTAGCAGCCAGGACGCTCTCCCCAGCGCCCGTCAGGCGCCGTCTCCTCTCCCATGCGTCCTGGGGTTACCATAGTAACCAGGACGCATTCTGCTGCTGTCAGGGCGCGTGCTGCTCTCAGCCTATCACTGGCCTCCAGCTACTATTTTAGGCAGCAGCTCCTACAGCTCTCTGCCGATTATAGCTCTTTGCTGGCAGTTTCTTTCTCTCTCTCTTACCTCCTCTTTGGCTTAGTCTTTTCCTCTGATCTCTGAGTGCCCATCCAGTCCTGCCTTGTACCCTGCCTTGTACCTTTTGTGTCTTTAACCCTTTCCTTCCTCCTTAGTGTTATTACCAATTGTTTATTCCTGACCTTTCCTGAGTGATTGTATCTGTTAACCCCTTCGGGGGTTACCGCTGGTTGTGTGTGTGAGTACTAGCCCTAGTTTGTATTGTGAGTCTTGTCCGTCCTGTATATTCCCCTTTGTCCTCCGTCACGTTTATTGTTATCCGTTGTTTGTTGCAGACCAGCCCTGCTGGTCTGCCTTTCCCCTATTTCTTCCATCTGTTCCTCTCTGTTTCCTTCTCCCGGGTGGCGTCACTGGAACCGCGACCTGTGGGTAAACTGGCCGCAATTGTCCATCCTCACCATTAGAGGCTCTGGTGAGGAACCCGGCCCCACTAGACTCCGCGCCCAGTTCGAACCTCACCCGCCACGCACCCGAGCTTCCGGGTATTGCTTACCTGCATCGTGGGAGTTCCCTAGAGTGCCTAGCCGCATAACAATACTGTGCTGGACTGGAGACTAGGAGAAAAGGCGCTTTACTGCAGAGGAGTAAAGACTGTTTTAGATTAAAAAGAAGGAACCATTGCGTTGGACTAGCGAGTAAGAAAGACTGCGCTGGCCTGTGGAAGAGGAGTGACTATGCTGGACTACAGAGGAAGAGAGACTGGACTGGACTTGAGGGTATAGACTGCGCTGGGTGGGAGAGGAGGAGAGAATGTGTTGGACTGGAGAGGAGGAGAGACTACGTTGGACTGGACAGTAAGAGAGACTACACTGGATTGAAGAACAGGAGAGACTATGATGGACTGGAGATGGGGAGAGACTGTGCTGGACAGGAAAGGAGTGACTGCGCTGGACTGAAGAAAAGTAGAGACTGAACTGGACCAGAGAGGACAAGAGACTGTGCTGGACTGGAGAGGAGGAGAGATTAAGCTAGACTGGAGAGGAGGAGAGACTGCGCTGGAGGCGAGAGACTGTACTATACAGGAGAGACTATTCTGGTTTGAAGGTGAGAGACTGCGCTGGAGAAAAGGGGAGACTGTGCAGGACTGGAGAAAAGAGACTGCACTGGACCGGAGAAGAGGAGAGACTGCGTTGGACTTAAGGGGAGAAAACTGCGAATGACTGGAGAAGAGAAGAGACTGTGCTTGACTATAGAGGAGGAGAGACTGCGCTGGACTAGAGAGAAGGAGATACTGCACTGGACTGCAGAGAAGGAAAGATGCTGGACTGGAGAGGAGGAGAGACTGAGCTGGAGGCGAGAGACTATGTTGGACTGGAAAGGAGGAGAGACTGTACTGGTCTGAAAAGGAGGAGGAGAGACTGCTTTGAAAAGAAGGAACCACTGCATTGGACTAGAGAGTAGGAGAAAGTGTGCTGGACTAGGGAAGAGGATAGACTATGCTTGACTACAGAGGAAGAGAGTCTGAGCTGGACTAAAGGGTAGAGACTGCGCTGGGCTGAGGAGGAGGAGAGACTATGCTGGACTAAAAGGAATTGAGACTGCGTTGGACAGGAGTGGAGGAGAGACTGCACAGGACTGGAGAGGAGTAGAGAATGAGCTGGAGGCGAGAGACTATGCTGGACTGGAAAGGAGCAGATACTGTGCTGGTCTGGAGAGGAGGAGAGGTTGCGGTTTACTAGAAAGGAGCAGAGACTACTTTGGATTGAAAAGAAGGAACTACTGCGTTGGACTAAAGAGTAGGACAAAGTGCGCTGAACTAGGGAAAAGTAGAGACCACACTGGGCTACAGAGGAAGAGAGACTGCGCTGGATTTGAGGGTAGAGACTGCGCTGGATGGGAGAGGAGGTGGGACTACTCTGGACTGGAGAGGGGGAGAGACTACGCTGTACAGGAGAGGAGGAGAGACTGCACTGGATTGGAGAAAAGGGGAGACTGCGCTGGAAAAGCAAGCAGAGACTGCGCTGATCTGGAAAAGAAGAGAGACTGTGCTGGACTTGAGAGGAGGAGAGTCTGCGCTGGACTAAAGGGAAGAGACTGTGATGGACTGGAGAAGATGAGAGACTGTGCTTGACTAGAGAGAAAGGGCCTGATCCAGACCTACGCCCGCCGTCGCTAGGACGGCAGGCGTAAGCGTAAGATCGGTGGAAAAGCCGATCTGCGCATGCGCCGGGCAGATGTTGTCCAGCGTCGCTACGCAATGCCCGATCGTGGATCGGGTGTCCGTAGCAGCGCCGTAGGGACAATGGTCCCCAGCGTCCCTATGTTTAGTGTAGGTTGGCGGGGGTAACTAGTTTAATGAGGGTGGGAGGGCGGGCTAAGCAGCCATATGCTCCTCTGCGAGCGTATAGCCCCTTTCTTACGCCGGCTGAAGTTAGGGTAGCCTTCAGCCGGCGTAAGGAAGGGCCCATACGCCCGCACAGGGGGAGTGTCGGGGAAAGTGAACGCCCATACGCTGTGCTTTAGTAAGCACAGCACATTGGCATAGGTCTGGAACAGGCCCAAGGAGAGACTACGCTGGACTAGAAAGGTGGAGAGACTCCTCTGGACTGCAGAGAAGGAGAGACTACACTGGACTGAAAAGAAGGAGTGATTGCGCTGGAATGGAAGGAAGAGACTGCTCTTGAATGGGGAACAGGAGAGAATACACTGGAATAGAGAGGAGGAAAGGCTGCGCTTTAGAGGGTGGAAGAGTCTATGTTGGACTAGAGAGGTGGAGAGACCGTGCTAAACTGGAGAGTAGGAGAGACTGCACTTGTTTTAATAGGAGAAGCCACTGTGTTGTACTAGAGAGTAGGAGAGACTGCGTTGGACTAGAGAGTAGGAGAGACTGCGCTGGACTAGGGAAGAGGAAAGACTATGCTTGACTACAGAGGAGGAGAGACTGCGCTGGTGTAACGGGTGGTTATGACGACGCCAAATCCGCCAAAAACCAAATCCGCCCCTACCCCAGAGGTTCCTACCGGATCCTGTTGAATCGCGATGAAGGAGATGCGCTATTCCTTTCCTGGTCCCAGGTGCGAAGCTCTCTAATGCTGCAAAGGAAATACAACAATTAGTACACTAATCAACACCCAGTGATACCTGCGGGAGAGAACTGGGAATGTTATGCCATGGGCGAGGTATTGGTCATCGCTGGCCAAGACCTCAGACATCTCTTTTCGTCAATACCTGGCGAGTGGAACGGAACATTTCCCACGCTTTCTGGTTCTGTCTCCACACCTGTTAAAGGAAGGTAGGTCACACACACTAACAGAGACTGATACTTACCGGGGGCTTCTGGTCAACTTGACAGACGACTATACCTCCTGCTGCCACACCTGCAAAAGACCACTTACCTCTGGCCTGTCGCCTCCATCCTCCCACCTTGTGACTAATTGTCACTATTACCTCACCTATGAATGGTTAATTTTATTAATTTATTAAGAAAGTACTTCACTATTGGCGCCTCTGGTTCTCTCTCACTTCGTTTACATTTATCTTTTTCCGTGGGAACAAACGGACATTATAGTGGAACGGCAGCCCCTGAAAAATCAGGACTCACGTTGATTTGTTATGAACTTCTATATACCAGTCTTATTGTCCCCTCTCTATGTTCATGTCTTATAGCCCCTCTTTATTAGTGACTACCCAACCTTACTGACCCAACTTTATTTGTGTGCAGTCAGCCATATTGCCCCTCCTTCTGTGTCCAGACAGATTATTGCCCCTCTATATGTGTCCATTCAGCCTAATTGGCCCTTTCATATCACGCTTCCCATTCCCCCATTCCAAATCTCCATCTACTTTTTAAAACAACTGTATAATAAACATACCTTTCCTGTCTATCTTCTGGCTCTCTCCTCCGTGGCGCGTGCTCTGCAGACTAATGACGCTCATATGACATTAGGTCACGCTTACGTCTTCTGATCAGATCTGTGGCTGTGCACAACACAGCCAGCTTTGTCAATGGGAGCAAAGCTCTCAGCTCTCAGCGACACATTGAGCAGGTATGCAATATGGCGGTATGGCATACCGGCACTTCTGTGAGCCCGCACTGAGTAAAAATACAGCCGCTCACAGAATTTTAAAATTCTGTGAGCAGCTGTATTCTTACTCAGAGCTGGCTCACAGAAGTTGCGGGATGCCATAACGCCGTATAACGGCCCACTTCGAGCTCTGGTTAA
>WWET01000887.1:270680-283010 GCA_011038615.1 Limnodynastes dumerilii | reverse complement strand
ATGATTAGTCCCAGAAAGAGTGTTTAACAGCAGCCTCTAGGGGCAGGTAGTAGAAATGTCCACAATAGGATTAACTAGTCCAGGTCTGCCCCTAGAGGTAAAACAGGATACAGCAATCCTGGATGTAAAAGTGGAACTGTTGGACACCCCCAAGAATCACATTAACATTCAGTGCTATAAGTCTATTGTCCACAACCACTCCCAAATCCTTGTACATTAAAGATTCCCCTAAATTTATCCCATTTCATTTAGAGATTGCATGCTTGTTATTGATTCTTAAATGCATAACCTTACAATTACTTATATTAAACCTCATCTTACATTTGGCTGCCCAATCCTCCAGTTTAATCAGGTCCCTCTGTATAAAAACTACATCTTGCTCTGATTTTATCACCTTACACAGTTTAGTGTCTGCAATAATAGAAACCTTGCTCTCCTTCACTAAGGTCATTGATAAATATATTAAAAGGAGTGGAATACAATAAAATACTATTGGCAAAATATGTTTTATATGAATACACAAACCTATACCAAGGCATACAGCATTTTGCATATCATGTTCTGAAACAATGCTAGTGATATTTTAACAGGAAGCCCCCATGGCTGACTCCTGCTTTGAAGGTAAAGATCACATTAACTACTCAAGAATCGCTACCTGTGGGTGTATGATGATCACTGGCAATGAAAACCAACACCTCAAACTTTTAAACCAAGTGTATAGTATTCCCACCAGCGGAAATAATTTATCTGACATCACTATTTTGGTTGTCTGTGACTCAGACCTATCTTTTGTTCTCCAAATTCAATATGTATCTGGATTCTGTTACATACACTTATGGATCATTTTCAGTATGTATTCTCTATACATACAGTACATAATGGACATAAATATCTGTAAAATATCTCATTTATTATCGTCTTAATATTCCGAAATGTTCTTCTGCTTCTTCTCGGCTCTGTCTCTACAGTGTTATACTTAATAAAATATAAATTGTACTAACATAGTACAGTAGGTCATCAACAAAATTTCACCATCAACAACTTCTTTACATCCTAAAATATCTGTGCTAATAAGCCAGCCATAGACAATCTGTCTGATTTGTTAGATTATCCCCCACTGTAAGGACAATGAATAATCTCCTAGAACAGCCAGATATGGCCAACATATAGCCAAAAACTAGGCCTAACCTCTTGAAATGTCAGAAGATCCAATCAATTAATTATCCAGCCTCTAGATATTCACCCAGTGTATGGGTGAATATTCAGTTACTAGACTTGTATTAGTGAAATTAGCATATCACCACACAGTGGCATGGAGACAATAGGCCAGATCCAGAACAACGCTTGTGAGCGAATCTACGCGTGGCGGAGACATAAAATCGCCTTTTGGTAAGTACTGCGCATGCGCACCATAGAGAATACGCTCAGTAACGTAGCGTAATTGTGAACGTATGGGCCATTCACGTATGTGTCAATTTTACGTGCATCCAAAATACGTCTGAAATACGTTAAGTAGGCGGGGTTTGTATTTAAAGTGTACAGTATGGGCGTGCTTAGCTGCATAAATACGTGTTGCCCATACGTACGTGTGCGGATCACTGCGGTTACGTTGGGAAAAGTTAAGGTAGGGTTTGAAAAGCGTATCTTGACAAAATACGTAAATTCAAGGGGTGTGCCTAGGGGAGTGTATAGAAGGTACGCACACGAAAATACGCTACGCAAGTAAACGTACTGCAAACGTAGTTCTGGATCTTCCCCAATGTGAATACACAGACAAACAGACACACCCACACACACACTAGTTCAACAAAATGTGAATACACAAACACAAACATCAATTTGACAAAATGTTAACACACACACAAACAGACACACACACACACACTAGTTCAACAAAATGTGAATACACACACACATCAGTTTCACAAAATGTTAACACACACACACACACACACACACACACACAGTCACACACACCTATTTTCCAAAATATGAATACACACACCAATTCTACAAAATGTGAACACAAAAACATATACACACACACACATACACACGCACAATCATAATGATTACTCAAGAATCACGTTCTGGAGGTGTAGGTTGATCACTGTAAAGAAAACCAACACCTCAGTCTTTTAAAACTAAGTAAATAGTAATCCCACCAGCTGATATCATTTATCTGACATCTCTATTTCTGTTTCCAACAGGAAAATACACCCTCTTCATGAGCCAGACCTATCTTTTGTTCACTACATTCAATATGGATCTATATTCTGTTACACACAGCTAAGAAACATTTTCAGAATACATATACATTACTGTACTGACATAAATGGATGTAAAATCTTTTATTTATGCACTTATTATTGTTTGCATTGAATATCCCAAAATGCTTTTGTACAGCTTCTCAGCTCTGTCTCTATCGTATTATACTGAAACATAAAAAGTACTAACATACTAGGTCATCAACAAAATTTCCCCATCATCAATTGCTTGACATTTCAGAATATCTGTGCCTCTTAAGACAGTCATACATTGAGTGACAATCTCTCTATTTTGACATATTATCCTTTATTCAGTCGAGAGACTGAAGAATCTACTAGAATGACACAAAATGTCTGTAGTAAGAACAGGACCTGATCTCTGGACCTCTCAGATAAAGTGTGCTTGACTTGTCATAATATCCAATTAATTGACTATACACTACAGCCTCTGTATAATCACCCAGTATTAGGGCGGCTATATTTCCATTAATTTCTTACCCTCATTATCAGTTACTGGTCTTGCCACAAGGTGGCATTCAGATCAAAGAGAACTACATCTCTTGTAATTTACAAAACCTGCCTAATCCATTCTTATTGTGCATCAATTAAACATATTGAAAACATTATAAACTTCTTCCTCTTTTCACTGTTCCGGCTAAGGTCCTTGTCTCAATTCGGTGTTCCTCTGGCGAATGACTCCTGTCATTTATGGGCCCCTATTTATACTCTCTTATGGGAATATATACACACAGTAGATTGACATTAATATTAGATGATCAGAGGACATTAACACATATAATATAACATATATATTTTAAGCACGGGGCCCATGTTAATTATTAGTATAGGAACGGGGGCCATGGTAAATATTCTTATAGAAATGGGGGCATGACGCTACTTTATTATTGGAAGGTGGCACGATACTACTTTATTACTAGAAGGGGGCACGATACTACTTTATTATTGGAAGGTGGCATGATACACTACTTTATTATTGGAAGGGGGCACAATACTACTTTATTATTGGAAGAGGGCACGATACTACTTTATTATTGGAAGGGGGCACGATACTACTACATTATTGGAAGGGGGCATGATACTACTTTATTATTGGAACAGGGGCCATTTAATCATTTAATATTGGATCGGGTGACATTCTGTATGCAGCAGCATGGTCATAACCCTTGGCATGCTGCCGCTTATGATACTATAAGGCACAGCCTTTGTCCTGCAAAACATGGGCATGCTGTGCTTTCTAGTACTATATGCCACAGCATGTTGAGGGTTAAGTGCAGCTGTGGTTTTTTTTATTTTCTTATAAAAAAATTAAATATTAAACAAAATAAACACTAATAAAGATAAAAATTTATTATGGGACACATCTGTGGCGATTTTTTAAAGGGTTAATTAGTTGTGATTATAAGAATAATCGCAGTGAATAAACCCTTTAAAAATTGCCACAGATCGCAGGAGTTTTAAGATCGACCATTTGTAAATACGAAATCTGGCCCATGGTGTCACTCCATGAAATTCTCCATACAACATCTTAGTAATGTTGTTTGTACTGCTACTCATAAATCATTATTCCAATTATTTCATGTATTGGTAATAGTAATGACATAAAGTAGCAATATAAAGGAGACACGTTTAAATTACAATATCATATGCGCAGACTAAATATTTACTTTTATATAGTTTAAAGTGATTAAAGTTAAAAAGTCACCTGAGCCATCATTGCAGCCTCCATGTATGATCCAGCAATCCAATTACCCTCCTTATATGTCTCTAGCCATCACTGCAGCCCCTATGTATGTCCCAGCCATTATTGCTGCCCCTTGTATGATCCAGCCATCCTATCACCCTCCTTATATGTCTCTAGCCATCACTGCAGCCACCATGTATGCAGGAGCCACCATTGCTACCTCATTGTATGTCCCTTGCACTGTCTCTGTACCATGGCCCCAATCCTCTGCTGGTGCCTCTTACTTTAAGCAGTGCAGCCGCATGGTGTTAGGGCCACCTATAGCACAAACACCCTAAAAGTGGCTGATGGCTTATCATATATTTGCCTTTTGGATTTTTTACTTTGCTTCTATGTACATTACTGCCTTGTAAGTCTCTGATAGACCTATAAATTGATTTGAGCAACCAGTATTTTTTATCATATACCTGTTAAGTAGGCACCTCTACTGGCAGCTACAGAACATTTGACTCCAGGCCCTATATACATAAAAGCCCTAAAACCTTTAGATGTCCTCCTAATAATTATAGTCAGAAGATAGGCGAACAAATAGAACACCTACTGTTAATTGAGGGAGCACTCACTTCCCAATTCCTCTCACTCAGCTCGGAGCATGTTCAATCAGTCACTACAAAGTAAAATCCACTTATTCCATACTGGAATTTAAATAAAAAACAAACACAATCTACATTTGGGAAACGCAAATAATTGGAGGTTTAAAAGCAATCTAGACATGAATGTAAGTATATATCTGGATTAGGTAACAAGTACAACACATTGGGCCTGATCCAGACCTACGCTCATGAAACGCTCATATGCTTAGCGTATTTATGCCAGCGTACCTACGATGCACTCCCTAGGCACTCCCCTTGGTCATACTTACTCTTGCCATCTTACGCCCAGCAAACCCTACCCTAACTTTTCTGATCGTAACTGCAGGCGGCCGTAAGCTCTTTGCATAGTTACGACGCTTAGCACGCCCATATAGTACAATTTAAATGCCTCACCTCGCCCTTGTGCGTATATACGAAAATCGTATGCCAGGAACGCCCCCTCGACCGTAGTTACGAAGGTGGTATGCTCAAGGCCCATACGCTCTGAGTTTCTGAGCGTAAGATGAGCGTAACATCTGCCCCGCGCAGTAAGTACAAATTCGCGTTTTTATGCTTACGACCATCGCACACGAGCGTAGGTCTGGATCAAGCCCATTGTGTACAGATACATAGCAGTCATGCCAATAGAATCACACACAGGGTGAATTTCTGGTTGCAATGTCTGTGGCCTAGTTTACAGAGTAAAGTCGGGCCTCGATATCTTCAGAAGGCCAAAGGGGGTAGTTTTAGTTTTACTGCTGTACTTTCGGATAGAGAAAAAGATTTTTATGACCCAATTCAATTGAACGCGAATCCCGCGTTGTTTTGGTTGCCAAACTAATTGTGAAATATACTGTATATATAAAGGGAATTTTTATATGCACCCTATAGAGGTGCAAAATTCTGCGAATTTTGGCTACTATAATAGCTAGTTATAAGCGCAATTAGCTTTGCAACAAAAATGATGTGGGCTTTGTGGGCTCTGATAGCTGACTAATATCACTCTTGGGTCCCTGGTGCCTCTTACTATGCTGTTCTGCAAGGTAGGTGGTGCATGAAAGCCCTGGTGCTGTGCCGTCTTCAGACTTCTAATAACATTATTACATGTAGAGCATGGTTGCTGACTCTCCCAGAATATCTTTGACAGGCAGGGGGCGGGGCTTAATCACATCATCAAGTTCTGTCCCCATACTGGCATATCTTTCTTCCGATGTCTCCCGAAAGAAAGAAATTAAAAGTCGGCAACCCTGATGTAGGTATATTGGAGACTTGTGAGGAATATTTGAGGTCTAAGAGTGAGCCATTCCCTGGCTCCTAATATACCCCGAATATATTTTAGTACGGGTCAACCCAGACACCTTATATATGCCACATGTACTTTATATAGCATGTCTTCTCCAGACCTCTAATATACACCACATGTAATACCAGTGGGGTATATTAGAGGTCTGGGGATGGTGCATTAGATAAAGTTAATATGGGTTATATTAGGGGTCTGGAGAAAGTACACTATATAAATTACATGTTGGGAATATTAGGGGTCTAGAGATGGTACAATATACCTTAATTTAACTTACGTACCCTATAGTGTGCTATTGCCATACCCCTAATATACCCCACATGTACTTTATATAGTATGAAATCTCCCGACTCCTGTACTTTATATAGTATGCAATCTCCAGACTACTAATATACCCCACATGTATTACAAGCATTTGTAAACCCTCCTTTAAAACCCTATGTTAGCACAGATACTTTCCATACTTCCATAGCAAGTGCAGAGTATTATACTCTTCTTTATCATGAAAATCGTGATTAAACTTTTTGTGAGCGCTGATACCCCTTTCTCATCACCAAATGTGAAAAACCCGGGTCTAAAAACCTGGGTTTTTCAGGGAGAAGAAGTACCGGGTTAAAAAAAAACCACATTTTAAGCGCACAAAAACCTGGGAAATTCCCGGGTGTGATGCTTTAACATCACCACTGAGTTTCCCGGGTTTTAGTGGTTCAGGGCATGCTGATGCTTGTAGTGCTACAATCATCAGCATGCCCAAGGATGGCAGGGCATGCTAGCGCTTGGAGAACCACAAGTGCTAGCATGCCCTGTCATCTGTTACAACAATACACAAATGAATACCCCTCCTAGCAACAAAATAAAATATAGGGTTGGCCCCCGACCATTAAAAAGACTTAACATTTAATGCCCCCCCTATAAATAAAAAAAGATTATTTAATAGTCCAAATAATAATAATAATCAAAAAAAAATTTACGCAAAAAAATACAAAAAAAAAGAATAAAAAAATAGTATAAAAATAATAAATAGAAAGAAGTACTTACCATCTTGAATAGGATCCCATCTTCCAAGCTTTTAATCCGTGGGGGAGGTCTTAGAAAAATAAAAAACCCTATGGATCGACGCAACTTATGTCCTATATTGCAGGACATCCTGATGCTAATGACAGCTCTGCTGTCATTGGGGTGTATTTATACCCTTGGGTGAAATCCCGTTTCCATGGTGACCAAATAACGTTTGGTTACTACGGATTATTTATCGTACGGAACTAAGGCCCGTATTCAGAGTACCGGACATATAACATATACACTACTGCGCAGTAGTAAAAATCGCTAAACACCGGACGTATATGTTATACGTCTGGTACTTTGAATACGGGCCTAAGTTCCATATGATAGAAGTTATTTGCAGTTGCGCCCTCCACTCAAAACACCTCACTTATGCACTTTGCGTTCATAGATGGGGTGTCAGACTCAAGTCTGGATCCAGTCCTATTTGTTTAAAAAGGAAGCTAAATCATAATCAATATTTAATCCTAGAAAATAAAATGATAAATAAATTTTCTCTCCTGTTGTGACATTTGTTTAAGATAGTTACAGCAATGAGTTGTGTTTCGTTCTGAATTGTTTTAATTGTGTACGCATTTGTTCTTGACATGTGCATGAACACTATGGGCCAGATCCAGAGCTACGCTTTTAGTAAGCTGCGTACTTACGCTAGCGTGCCCTCGATGCACTCCCCTCGGCACACCCCTCTCATGTACGTATTTTGTCCGCCTTACGCTTTCCAAACCCTACCTTAACTTTACGCTGTGTAATCACTAGCGGACGGACTGCACATACGTAGCTACGCTGCTATGCATGCCCATGCTGTACCATTTATATGCTTCACCCCACCTTCGAAGCGTAAAAACGGGTGGCGTATGGCTGGCACGCCCCTTCGTAAGTTGATATGCTACTGATACGTGTCTGCCCCTTACAATATGACTTACGTGGCGTAACAACTGACTTTCGCATGCGCCATAAGTACTAATGTGTACTAATTTACTGATTTAGTAATAAATCACGCTAATCACAGTAATAAATCACGCTAATTTACGCTAGCGGCTAGTGTAAATTCACTCGCGGATGTTGTACTGGATCTACCCCTATGTGTCCTTATAATATTGCTGTTAACATCCATTAAATATTACAATAATCACATGAAGACTTTTATTTGTCATAGGTATTATATGTAAAGAATGACCCTCATTACCTGAACCTCTAGAATGTGAGGAAAAAAGATAATAATAATTTGAGAAGCATTTGTATAAAATATAAATATCATGCCACCAAAGGGAACTTTGCCACTGATATATAAAGTAAAAGACAAAACAATCAAGCTCTTTAGTGTGAGGGATGATGTCATTCCTGTAGGCTACTGCTTAAATTTGGACAGTCCTGGTATGATTTGTGATAAAACTAATCAGGAAAATGTTTGAGTATAAGATGTAGCATGAAAATTAGGGAGATTATTTGTTGGTGTTCCATTTTTTATGGTACCAGCACCATGTTTTGCCAGCTTGGGCTGTTGGAATTGCATTGTTATTTTAACAAACCCTGGGCCTCAACCAAGCCACCACTACCCCCTTTGTCCCAATTCAACTAAACCAAACCAAACCAAGTTCTATCTTCCTGCAACATGAGGCCAGCAGATTATAAGGTAATAGTGTAAAAAAATAAAAAATCATCACTCATATCTATCCAGTGCATTTAAGTTAAACCTATGCAGAAGTATGCATTTTACCAGTAATAATGGGACATTCAAACATTGCTAAGAAAAAAAAAAGTCTTTCAGAAATACAGTAATAACATTTGTTGATTCCAAGAAAATGCTTGTGTTAAATGTTAAAGTGCAATTTTGTTATTTTATGTTACAGTATAAACTGTATCTGTTTAATGCACTCATTTGTATCTATCTGTATATATATATATACAGCCTTAGGATTCTGCAAAATGTTCTCTTTTAATGCCATTCATTGTATTCTGCTACAACTCTCACATGGTGGGTGTGTAAGAGTGTGTGTGTATATACAGAAAAGGCTAAAAATAGATCGGGCAGCCTAACAACCAGCCTTGGATTGGTCAGAAGCTAAGAGTGAACACCCAATCCAAGAGACAGAAAGCTGAGCCAATACACTCTGAAATTCTATCCTGCGTCAAAACACCCTGAGGCTGTAAAAATGATTCAGGCAGAGATTTCAGCAAAGCTGCAAAGCGTTACAGATATCCATTACTTTAGAGCAAAGAACAAAAGACACTTGTAAAATGAAGGGGCTATTCTAAGGGTGATAATTTGCACCAGAACTGGGTTAAACAGGGATCATAATTAAAGGCGAACAGCTGCTTTTGACTTATTCATAAGTATAATAGAGTGCCATTGTATGTTACTTGCTCATGGTTACTCTTTCCATGTAATGTTAGCAATCCTATATGATATAGTCATTCTTTTTTTAAGCCACAGGAATGTGTTTGAAGTATTGAATAAAGAACGGGGGTATAAAAAATTTAGTCTACACTCCTGCTAACAAAGATGATATTTGTCTCATTCCATAGCTTGTCTGGATGCCCCCAGCTTATCAGTGTCCAGCTGCACCCCTCTAAAAGATTGTCAGTGTCCAGCTGCACCCCTCTAAAAGATTGTCAGTGTCCCCCTACACCCCTCTAAAAGATTGTCAGTGTCACCCTACACCCCTCTTAAAGTTTGTTAGTGTCCCCCTGTACCCGTCCAAAAGTTGTCAGAGTCCCTATACACCCCTCTAAAAGATTGTTAGTGTCCCCCTACACACCTTTGAAAGATTGTTAGTGTCCCCCTACACCTCTCTAAAAGATTGTTAGTGTCCCCCTACACGCCTCTAAACGATTGTTAGTGCCCCCCTGCACCCGTCTAAAAGTTGTCAGAGTCCCCATACACCCCTCTAAAAGATCATCAGTGATTGCCTATTGCTATTTAACATTATAAGGTGCTTGCTGAGCCAGTGACAGGCACAGGAAGCATAAGGGTAAACAGCAATAGGCAATATCCTGACGTAACAGTTAAACCACATAGGGGGCATAGAGCTGCGGACATGCATTAACAGTAGTATTTCCTTATGGCCCGCTAATGTGCAGCATGTATCTTTGGTTTGATACCACTGATACCTGCTGCTGCAGAGCTAAGGTAGGTAGTGGCAGACCCCATCTGTGTCAATACAATATTCCCACCTGTCCCCCCTGAATCCAGTCCTGCTTGTGTCTGAACTAATTTCACCTACTAAAGCTGAGTTCACACTACATGTGTTTCACTTTATGATCATGCAGATCACACAGTAAATGTAAAACTAACAATAGCTGATTAGTGTGTACACTCCCACGACCAGGCCTAATTTATCTCAAAGTTGTTTCAAATGTAAAGCAATCCTCACCCCTTGTCAAATGATTCTACATCTACTGTGTGGCCTTTGTGGGGGCGTGTGTTAAAAAACTAAAATATGAGCAGGGATTATGGGGTTATAGTTGAAATATATTGCATCTTGTGAAAGTTTATGCAGTGTGTACCTAGCTTAAGCTTATTCTGAATAAATTCATTTTGTTGAGATTAAGTGTGGCTCTTTCTTGTTGTACAAACATTTTCACAAGGTGGTGCTCTATTCCTGGCTTTCATACAGAGGGCACATCTCTATTCAGGCGTTTCCTGAGACAGATAAGATCATCAGCATGAATGCAAACAAGTAAAATGTGTTACAGCAGACAAGAATGGGACTCTTGATAGCGTTTTGTAATAAGCAGCCCTTTTTACATACAATGGCCCATATCCAGAACAACGCTTGTGAGCGAATTTATGCATGGCGGAGGCGTAAAATCGCCTTTTGGTAAGTACTGCGCATGCGCACCATAGAAAATACGCTCAGAAGCGTAGCGTAATTGTGAACGTATGGGCCATTCACGTTTGTTTCACGTAAATACTTACGTGTGGGCGTGCCAATTTTACCAAATTACGTCTGAAATACGTTAAGTAGGCGGGGGTTTGTATTTAAAGTGTACAGTATGGCTGTGCTTATCTGCGTAAATTCGTGTTGCCCATACGTATGTGTGCGGATCACTGCGGTTACGTTGGCAAAAGTTAAGGTAGGGTTTGAAAAGCGTATCTGGACAAAATACGTACCTTCAAGGGGTGTGCCAAGGGGAGTGTATAGAAGGTATGCACACGCAAATACGCTACGCGAATAAACGTACGGAAAACGTAGTTCTGTATCTACCCCAATGTGATCATTATCAATCCGCTACAGACTTAACAAAATCTGGCTTTATTGAGGGGTAAATTATTATTATTACTTTTTTATATATATACTTTAATTATTATTATTTGTGGACCGTATTCACAGATACGTTTTTGCGTGGAGTTCCATGTGTATTTTTAGGATCGTAGTAACTTTATTTACACTGTTGACGTTGAATTTACACACAGAAGTCCATTAGGCACATACTTGTGAATCACACTTGGGGACATATGTGCGGAGGGGCGTGGTTGAAATCCATACGGACAAAGTTACGTGAAAGTGTGTGGGGGAAGGCATTGAAATGACCATTTGAGGGTGGTTAGTTACATACGCACGTGCATGAATATTATACGCACGTTAATGCACACGTAGAGATAAGGATGTCCTATAAGGGAAAACCCATCAATGTGAGGGAAGTGTCATGGGCTTGCAACGTACAAGCGTATAATTGCGTACCCTTAATTAACGGATCTGTGAATACGGCCCTGTATGTTTGAAAAGGTTATTAATAAAAAAAATTATAATTTGTATTGATAAAAATGATCTTTAGCGATGTTCCTAACAGGATTGAAATATTTTACCATAGGATATAAAAGGCCTTCCTTAGCAATTCCCAGAATATAAATGACTTTACTCTATATTTGCAGTTCAATTTTTTTTTTATAGAAAACAATTCTTAGAATGTAGACTTCTAAGAGTAATATTGCAAAACAGATTTACACTGGAGTAATTCCAGCTCCCTCCAGAAAGGCGTGTATAGTCTGATATAAAAGCCTTTCCTGTAGAACAGGAACACAGGACAAATGGAAATCAAAGCAAAAGTTAATACATTAGAGCATTCTCTAGAGCGGTGCTTAACATAAACTACTAATAGGATAATAAACCTGGAGAATCAGTAAATGAAGATTGTATTACAAACAAACAAACAAACAAATGGCTACTATCTAATTATCCTTTAAAATAACATTGAAGTCAGCCATGCACAAGCTGAATAAAGGTGCCCTAAATCCCTAAATCTGAAAATTGTTTACCATCTCAGTAACAGAGCACTTTTGGTATAATTGTAAAATAACCATCATGATAACCATAATCCAAATATTGATTTTGCAACATTCGGAAATCTGGATCTCCTATATAT
>WWET01000887.1:257407-270525 GCA_011038615.1 Limnodynastes dumerilii | reverse complement strand
GGAGATCCAGATTGCAAATGTTGTCACTGGGCTATCTTATCTAACCGTGCAGACAATGGTTCTCCCACCCTCCCCGGCTAATATAAATGCCTCCCCCTCCCACTTCTATCTAAAAACTCCCCGAGGCAGCATTACGGACAGAACCGCACCTAACTCATCCGTGCTGCCCCCGTTTTTAGGTACCTTATGGCATTTAAGGGTGCCATAGGGCTACCTTATCTTACTGTGTGTACTTTCCTTCTTATGAAGGAAACTACGCATGAAGAATGCCTCTCCCCGCCTCCCCCCTGCCCTCCGCGGCTAATCTAAATCCCTCCCACCTCCCGCTTTTAGCTTAAAACTTTCAGAGGAGGCATTAGCACATCTCCTTCTTACTAAACTACTTTAAAGATTGCACAGAGGTAATCTACATACCTAACTGGTACATAGATTGCGTACATTACCTACTATGCATGAGTAGTAGATCATTTCTCAAATATCCGCAGCTAAGAAGCAGAAGCATCTTAGGTGTGAATCAGGTTCTTTGTCTTTAGTTTTGTTCCATCTATGAATATTCTCTTGAGCTTATCTTGGATGTTGTTTTATCTTCAGCTGCTGACCACCGTTTCTTTTTTGGTGTGACATTGTTCAGCGACTTTATACAATTTACTGTGGTTGGGTGGGCAGACAGACACAATAAGCCAGGATTCTACATGGTCACCAGTCTTTAGAGATGGAAACATTATTCTAAAACAGTCTTTGTGATCTTACCTCTCATTAAGAGACACTCTAGTATTGATGCTTAGTGAGAGAGAGAGAGATTATTTACTTAAGGTAGCAACATGAAAGTTGCACTGTAAAATTGCTTAGATATCTCTTAGTTAAATAAAAGCGCTAATTGCAGCAACATGAAAATAGTTAGAACTATGGTGATATGTTGAAAAATGAATATACTTCAGCAGCTATATGGTGCAAGATATTTAACCGCTTTTGTTTTCTGTATAATCTCTTTGTTGATGTTTGTTGACATGGCAGTCATGTCCTGCAAAGGATAACCACAAATAGCCTGTATCAAACATGGGGGAACATGGGCAATATCCCTGAGCTGCACTGTAGTCTCCATTATTACAATTCACAGAGAAGGGCCAGAAAACCCACAGTGTCTGTAATTTTGATGGGAAAAGTGTTATCAGGCAAGGACAAGTACTCTGGGTTTTAGTCAGTCACACAACTCTATCTCCCTGAGACTGGTGGTCATTGTTTCTGGTTCAATAGCAAAAGGCTTGCAGTAAAGGTGTCAGGTAAATCTTAAAAAACAAGAGACTGCATCCAGAGGTCTGTTGCTTGAAAATCCTGCCATACGGAATGAACTTTACGTGCGAAAGTCTGTATGTGCGAGGGTAGTACATTCTACTCACATGCACGGCACTCATAAAGTCTGACGCCTACCTTAACTGTTACACACCGGCCCCACGTAATATGGTGCGTAACACAGAATCACCCATAAGGATCCAGAATTCCAGTGTTCTGATTCTGACTCAAGTTGTAGAAGTCCTAATGGAGGCCAAGTGGCTAGCTGAAAAAACTGAAAGGTGCAGCCATTTTTCTATGGATAAAGATGGTGAACACAAGACTAAATGCTGAACTAATGTGTCTGAAGATGAGGGAGACAAAAGGTACCTACAGGCCTCAGACAGGGGGGCACTCAAAATAATGCAAAAGCTTTCCTTCTTTCAAATTGAAAACCAGCAAAGACTCTTTTGCTTCCACATACTGCCTCCTGCCTATATGTTTATCTAAATGTTAAGTTAATCTTTTGTTGTAAAACTTAAATTCTGTCTTACCACATGCCATTTGTATTTTGTGGTCATCTCAGACACTTTGCACTTGATCCAACCTCCTGTCACCATTTTAGGAAGGGAAGATGTCAGGATACAGTCAAATATCAGGGGTATCAATGAATATCAGCATATAGAGTGACCTCTATTTGGCCAGGGTCTGGTGATAATTTATTGACCTAGCTAAAGGCAGTCGGGCATAGTAAGCTAGGGCTCTGGTCAGGGTATGGCCCTGTCGTAAATGGATCAGTTTATTAGGGGGGGTCGTAAAAGCCAGATCTCTGAGGAAGATTCTCTCCAGACCCAAACTGTCACTTGTCACAAAGGTGGGGGCTACTTGGAGAGGAGAAGGTTTTGTCTTTAAAAAGATTCATAAGGTTGTTTACTTCATGGGAATTCCAAACGGAAGAGGTGACCCTGATTTCTGGTCTGTCCCGACCCGGAAGGTTCTTGTGTGTAAGTCTTTCTGTGTTTTTCCCTTTTATTTTATTTTATTTTATAAGAAACTGTTTTGCATATGTCTTGTATGTCCATTTTGTTATTCTCTGTAACTAAGCATTGTGATTATTATCATATTAAATATCAATTAATAAGTTCATGTCTCTATGTTCATACGGATTCACGTGTAAGACCAGCTCGGTTATTAAACGCTACTGAATGGTAACAGAAGAGGCCATTCTGAGTTGATGATAATTCTGATAAAGCATAACTGTGTTTGATTTGGGTAAAGGAGAACCTAAGACCTCAAAAAGAAAAAAGAGCTGCACCGATAATAAAGAAAAAATAATGCGTGCCACCAAAGAGTCCTATACTACTGTTAACATAGAAGATGTCAAGAGAGACAAGAGAAAAGAGGACTTTAATCGGTGCACTGCTGTCTATACTCTATTCTAAGTAAATATACACAATTTATTATAAAGATATAAATTTATTAAATGTTAAAAAGATTTTTCACAGAAATAAACATACAAAAAATATAACATACAAACATCCTCCAAGCGAAATATATAGATCAAACAACCTGCTACAAATCCACGGATTCAGATAGAAAAGGTCTGGTGGGTTAAATAATTACAACATGTAATAAAACAAAAGGGCACAGATATATAGAACGCAGGCATATAGGGAAGATAACAACTCAAAAAACCAATAAGAAGTATACCATGGTTGTAAGTGAAAGTAGAATTTATAGTCTGTCCAATGTATCGTTCTAGCTCTTCTTAAGCAAAAAAAAACTGACCATTGCAAAAAGCTCCAATTGGCTCAGATGTACTGTAATTTCAGATGAGGATGGAGTTCTTTAAATATGCTTAAGCCGTTTATCTTAAAAGCAAGATGTGAGTTACATAAATTCATTACTGTGCATGTGTCAGCATTGATTATCAACACATAAATCCATGTGCTTGTTTCCAAATAAACTATGCTATAATATGCAGGCTGGAGTGTGGTCACTTACAGTTATAGGGAATACGTCATACTCTTGGGAGCTGAAAGGCAAGGGTTATCAAATCCCTGATTAGCTTTGTCTAAATTCAAACTCACACACTAATGGTACTCTGAAGTAATATTACAACCCAGCGTAGGAGTCTGCTTAAGATCAATCTCTTGAAAGCTAACTCCATCACATTACCGTACTATTAAGTGACATTGTTTTGTAGATTCTGACCTTCAGTAAAAATAGACATAGCTGCATTTCTGTTAGATTAATGCATATCGAATTCCAAGGAAACTGATGCAAACTGCTAATATATTGTAGTATATAATATCACTACTAATAATATGCGCACACACTCTACAAATATTTTGAATGATCTCATTGAAGTGAAAAAGAACTCATAATTAAATTTTACAGATGTAACCCCAGAATCAAACCCTAGAAATGGTGCGGCTATTCTGCTTTGTCCTTTAGTCAGGTATCATTCATTACATGATACCTATTGCATCTAGAATCTGCCTATTTAAACCCTGTTGCTTTCAGCACTCAGGGCTGGATCATCAATTACCATTTGGGCTTTAGACTGTCTGGTACCTAGCTGTTCTTGATTTATTGCTGGTTTTGCTCTTGCACGCTATTACTCAGCATCCATTCCGTTACCTTGATGCCATTATATATACTGGTCTGCCTGAGTGTGATTATTTTTTGCATCCATTCTGCTCTCCCTCTAATAAACCAACAGCATTCTTAATATTTTCTGGTTCATGCTACTTTGACTACAATACACCCCTAGGATTGTGATATATATAATATATTTAGTATAATAATTAGTATATATTAAATGATGTATGTTACCCACCCTCTGGGCCTCATGTAGAGTTGTGTGTTCAAGACAATTTCAAAGACTCCCAGCACCCTCTATGTGTACATACCTGCACTAGGGTGTTGTTTTTGTGTATTTGTGAACTGAACATTTTTGCATGCATTGGTGTAAACATTTTTCTATGCAAGAACATTGCTACAGAAGAGTTCACATAAACAAAAAAATGCTGCATTCACACAACTGTACATTGGGCCCTATGTCTCTCCTTTTTCTCTATAAACTTACATTACGGCAATTCCACTAACCACATCACAAACATCATAACAATAACACAAGCAATTATAACATTGCCACTACCCCACATTTATAACAAATACCTCATACCGCCCTATCTATAATAGCATTGCTCTACACCATCCTCACATATGAAAATACCCCTCACCACACCCATATATTACAGTAATACCTTACACAGTCCTCACATAATATTGCAATATCCCATTACACCATCAAATATTATAGTACTACTTCATACCACCCTTATACAAAATTGGGATGTTCCACAACACTATCACATATTTCAAAAACAAAACTCACTACTATAACTGAAATAAGTAATACTTCCTCTACCTAGAGACAACTACCCAATATGTTAAAGGATTAACCCCAAAAGACAGATTCCTCACACATATTACAGAAATTTCCCCTAAACTCCCATACACTAGACAGGTTCTAAAACTACTTTCACTAGGGCAGAACTAACTATCTGGCACTTCTGGTAAACACAAGATGTGCTGGTGGTGGTGGATGATGGGCTACAAAGGCTCAAAGGATTGGTTACACATAAATGGCAGCGCCAACCACTGAATCAATGGGGCCAGTACAATTACCACTTCAAGGGGCACCCTGCTGTAGCACTCCTTGCTATCAGGCATTACAGAGTACTTTGATCTCTGTTTCTGAAAGAGAGATACAGAGGATGTGTGACAGCCAAGTCAGAGCCAAGAGAGAGCCTCTTCTGTGAGAAAATGAGGGAATAGAGCCAAACCTCTGCTATAGAAGTGGGATGTGTACGCATGTGCAAAATGCAAACATTCTCTGCTCCTTGAGAGGGGACAATGACCATTTTGTTTAATTCTGGACCTGCCAGCCCCAGCAAAAGTTATGGTATTAATGCTTTTTATATTTATATTTGTATGTTTATATATTAAGCTTTACTTTGTGTGGGGGAAGTAGGGAGAGAAAGAAAAAAAATATTAGATTATTGTTTGAAGGATATTTTAGATGGTTAAAAATTGGTATATCAAGCAGTCTATTAACATAGCACATATTCTTACCTAAAAATATAAAAACATCATAGATACATATAATAAGGGTATTTGGCCCATTCTGGCAGTCCAATTTTTCTGGGTTTTTTTTTCAAACCATACTAATCCTAGAACCTATTTGACCCTTAATTTTGTTTAACATCTTTGATATCTTTATGTGTATCCCAAGCAGGTTTAAATAATTTTATTTTCAGTCTCTACCATCTCATATGGGAGGCATTCCCCTTATTAATAGCGAAGTAAAATTTCCTCTGAACTTACCACCCCCTTAAATATCTCTTCCTTTTAAATATGCCCCCCTCCTCTACCTTGTTATTCCTTGTTATATTTATCATATCCCCCCTCGACCTTCTCTGCTCCAAGCCCTACATATATGCTTCCTGTAGTCCTTGAACAATCTTTATTTCCTGCTGGAGATCTGGGGCCTGATTCAGAGATCCGATATTAACGATAGTTAGGTGTGTATATTTAGGGTCGGATCGATTTTGCATCAACTGCGGATTCGTAGTAATAGTGCAACGCCGTCTACGTTGAAGATAGGGTCGGAAATGCCTTAAGGTCGGACTTGTGAATCGGTCGGGAACAATTGCGATCCTATTCTGGTATATTAAGGGCCCAAGCCTGTGGTCCATGCGTTTGATGTGCGGTCCTGACTATTAGTCTATCCAGGAACTTTGTCTTTTTTTATGTGCCGATACTTGCTTCGACAGTAGCCTGTAGATAAGTAAGCTGGGTATTCAGGGACATTCCCGTTTGATGTTTTTAGTGCTTTGTAGCGCAATCACTGTTCACAGAGTGGTTTTGAGTTTGGCGTCTAGTGGTTGCCCTAGCAACCTGGGATGCACAGGGTGACGTCATAGCGGCGTCAGCAGGCAGACGATACCCGGGCGGCATCCACGAGGCACACAGCACACATGGGGGAGGTCACTACACATTAACGTAAGATATAAATAATTGTACACTAGTGTAAGTTCTAACATTGTATCCCTGATGACAGTTTTGTATTAAACTGAAACGTTGGAGCAGACTGTCTTATTACTGATTTCTATTACATCACTCATTGCGAAATATATATATCTTCCCACACACACAAATACACATTTGTTCCCCCTCATACACAAATACACATTTGTTCCCCCTCATACACAAATACACATTTGTTCCCCCTCATACACAAATACACATTTGTTCCCCCTCATACACAAATACACATTTGTTCCCCCTCATACACAAATACACATTTGTTCCCCCTCATACACAAATACACATTTGTTCCCCCTCATACACAAATACACATTTGTTCCCCCTCATACACAAATACACATTTGTTCCCCCTCATACACAAATACACATTTGTTCCCCCTCATACACAAATACACATTTGTTCCCCCTCATACACAAATACACATTTGTTCCCCCTCATACACAAATACACATTTGTTCCCCCTCATACACAAATACACATTTGTTCCCCCTCATACACAAATACACATTTGTTCCCCCTCATACACAAATACACATTTGTTCCCCCTCATACACAAATACACATTTGTTCCCCCTCATACACAAATACACATTTGTTCCCCCTCATACACAAATACACATTTGTTCCCCCTCATACACAAATACACATTTGTTCCCCCTCATACACAAATACACATTTGTTCCCCCTCATACACAAATACACATTTGTTCCCCCTCATACACAAATACACATTTGTTACCCCTCATACACAAATACACAATTGTTGTCACATAAATTAAACCATGAAGCTACCTGGATTTTGATGGACTTATTCCCTTCTGTCGCATCTGGCCCCAATCCTGGGACAGAACAATTTCCCTGGATTATATAATACAGAAGAGAGACACAGACCCTGACTGACAGTGACACACACACACTCCCACAACTACACATAACTATTGTCACACACACAAAAATACACACAACTGTGGTCTCACACACACAAACACACATAACTATTGTCACACACACACCAATGCACATAACTATTGTCACACACACAAATACAAAAATCTATTGTCGTACACACAAATACACATAACTGTGGTCTCACACACACAAATACACATAACTGTGGTCTCACACACACAAATACACATAATTATTGTCACACACACACACACACACATACATATAACTATTGACACACACACACACACAACTATCGTCACATACAAATACCCATAACTTCTGTCACACACACAAATACACATAGCTGTGATCTCACACACACAAATACACATAACTATTGTCACACACAAATACACATAACTATTGTCACACACACAAATACACAAAACTATTGTCATACACACAATTACAAAACATAATTATTGTCACACACACCTATTGTCACACACACATCCACATCAACACACAACTGTCATATACAAATACCCATAACTTCTGTCACACACAAAAATACACAGAACTGTGGACTCACACACACAAATACACATAACTATTGTCACAGACATAAATACACATAACTTCTGTCACACACACAAATACACAGAACTGTGGTCTCACACACAAATACACATAATTATTGCAGACCCTCCAACTGTACCTATTTAGCATGTACAGTACCATTTTAATGATCTGTACCGGCTAAAAGGGCTCCTGCAGCATCTGATCACTATAGCTAAAGTGACAAGACCCTCTTCTGAGAGTTCTTAGCTCATACAATAAGGTGTGAAATGAGAGCAGATTAAAGCCCTGCCCCTTCATGGACAAGCCACACCCCCTTCACAGACACCCCTCCAGGTGTTGGAGGGTATGTTATAGTCAAACACACACACACACACACACACACACACACACATCTTCTGTCAGACACACACAAATACACATAACTTCTGTCACACACACAATACACATAACTTCTGTCACATTCAAACGCACACACAGCTATTTACTTACCCAGTGCTGCTATTGCAGATGGTGCCTGTGTTTTCCACATTGCAGGATGAGGCCCCCCAGAGGCTGCCCATTTGATGCCTTTTCTTTTTTTTTTTTTTTTACTTTTTTCCCAAAGGCTTAATGAGACAGTCATAGTTGCCAATCTCGCTTATTGTTTTTTTTCCTGAGTTGAGTTTTATTGTTTGCTGCGGGTTGCAGTTTGTTGGGTTTGTATTTTATTTCCCTTTTTCTTTTTTAAGGTGTCAGCAAAGCAGCAGGGAAAAAGACACATGGCAGGTAAAGTAAATATATGGTGTGAACCGGAGGGAGTGGAGTTAATAAGGAGTTAATGCATATAATGGAATAGTGTGAGCTATTGCAGATGATACATATATATATATATATAACAGATAAGTGGCATGACTTCACTGGAGGGCGCATGCTATGCTAGGTTTACTATAGTAACTTTTTTCCGTCCGAGCCCATTTCAGTATTAAAGCAGGCAGGGGGAAGCATGCACAAGAGAGGGGAGTGGCAGGGGGCATGCTCTCCCCTCTCTTTCTCGCGGACGTACAGAGTACCGCACGTACGGAAAATGTGCGGGGGCTGGATCCGGTCCTATGTTCCCATCTCTTGGCTCCAACCATACTTCAGCCTCAGAGCTCTCTAGTCATTGGCCACTCTAAAACAAGAGCCCAGAGTGTCACCTGTAATTATTCATGCAAACAAAGTAGTGTCGGTGACAAAAAAGAAAGCTGTGGGAATTCTGTGGGAAAGCTGTGGGAAAGCTGTGGGAATCCCACCCCCCCCGTTTGCTGCTTTGGATGTATGCATCAGTCAGGGTCTCCAGTAGGTACAATATTTAATCAGAGACTTTAATTTTAAATGGCTTTCACTGGGTCTTTTATGTGATGTTTTTAGATTTTATTTTAAAATCCATTCTAATAATGATTACAATAGCCCTTGTATAAAATGTGTTAATTTAACAAATCAGTCATGAATAGATTTTTATTTTCATGCTGTGATATTCAACAACATAAAATAGAAGTACAGCACTGCACTATTAAAGGTTGGATGTAGCTTCTTAAAAAATCTATTTAGAAAATCACTGAAGAAAAGGAAAAATGCAAAAAAATATATAAACATATTCAGAATAAAAATGTAAAGGTCCTTTCATGAAGTTGTGCAATAGGGAGGCTTTTAAATTTAGAAAGGATTATGCCATATTACATATAACCAATTACTGTACATATTAATCTAGAATTTTACTCAAGTCTAACATGAAATCTGTATGGTGCCACTTACTTCAAATTTGATGAAGTTTGTCACAAAATAGGAGAAACAAGCAAATTGGGTGACAGCCAGATCAATAAAACCACAAAGACTTACATTTTTAATGATGGCTATTTGCATTAATTAATGTATTGCCATTTAACTATGTACAGGTGGCAGTAGGCGTTGAAACCAAGTGACACTATGGCAGTAAAGGAATATGGAAGATATATCAGGGCTCAAAGTGTTGGGGGTATATGGGGGGTATCCTATATTGTCACTTCTCACACTGATTTAATTGAAAAGCTATAAATCTCCATTCACTTCTGTTGTTTCTATATATTTATACCGCCACATCTAAATGTCCATACTACCACTTCTAAATTTTCACTTCGACCATTGAGATACATCATAAGAGGATAATTGCAGCACAAAATGTTCACATGCAGAATCAAAGTATAGAATCTTAACATCATACTTTATTGAACTTCTCTGAATCATAAGTGATTACAGTAACACAATACAGATCTCCACTACACCCACCCCCCCCATACAGACCTTTAATAGTATGATCCCTTAATAGGCAATGTTTCTAGAAAATGCTAAAAAATATTTTTTTATGTTAAAGCATTTTTTATTACAGTCAAACAATACATTATATAGCGATTACAGATATAAGTTCTGACAATGTTTACATCACATGTAAATTCCATACAAGGATAAACATAACCCCAACATTTATTGTACAGTTATCTTAAACACACATAACATATTTTGATATCAATCAAGTGATAATAGCAAGCATTTAACTTTATTGCTTATTTAAAACTACAATATTTAATGTCAGATAAACTTGATCGTGTCTCACTCAGGTAATAGAGTCGATTGTTTGACTTTTTCCATTTTCTTTCCTACCTTAACCCTTAACATTCCTAATAGCTACTTTAACCTTACTCTTAACCTGCCAATTCTGTTCTTCAATAAGCTTTTATTTAGTTTGATTTTTAATATGTCTGCTTATGTTTTTAAGTGTTGTCATCCACCAGTATTTTATTATTCAATTTCTATTCATTACAGGTTGCTAGCATATTATTTATACACACCACACCATCTACACCATATTTTTTCATACTTAGCTTCAGTACCCCTCTTAATCACCACAAATCTCTCATGCTCGAGAGTAGCGTGGTACGGCCCTGGAAAAGTCTGGGTCAGTCTCGGGTTCAGGAGGGGATGGAGGAGAGCTGAAGTTTTAGCAGAAACTGGGAGGCCATAAGTAATGCTTGCGCATAGGTGAGAGGCAGAGTTAGAGCAAGGAAAGTATGCAGCTGGCTGGACTGATGATGACAGCGAGCTGGATTGAAGTAGACAGCGAGCTGGATTGGAGTAGTTCAGCAGACTGGACTGGAGTAGTTAGCAGACTGGACTGGAGAAGTTCAGCAGAGCTGGATTGCACAGGTTGAGCTGAGCTGGATTGCACAGGTTGAGCTGAGCTGGATTGCACAGGTTGCACAGGCTTGATTGAAGAAGCAGCTGTGCTAGGATGAACAAGCTAGAAACTGCTAGAGAGCTGGATAGGCTAGGCAGACCTGGACACCGACAGCAGAGAGCTTCCACAATATAGAATCAAGCACCTCGAGTAACCAAGTTGTTCTAGCACTGATTGAACAGTGCCTGGGATTTAAATAGCCCGCCCTGGCTCAGGATTGGATAGCCAGGACATGTGTACTCCCAGAGCAGGCTCCTATTGGTGCTGCAGGTCATGTGTGCGGACGGAAGATGGCGGCGCCCGTGCACCGGGAGCTGAGGAGTCTGGCACCACAAGGACATGACGGGCAGCATGGGCCATGGTGCGGACAGTGAGGAGAGGCACCTACGCTGAGCCTGGGATCAAGAGGAGACTGCCACTACTGCGAGTGGCAGCTCCGACGAGCAGGTGAGTGAGACTGACATGAGAGGACTGGGTACGTGCGGAGGTGTTTACTGCGAATTGTGACATAGCGTTTTTACTAATCGTATCCAGTCCATCAAATTAGACGCTTTATTCCCCATCCAGGTTCTGGCAATACACACTCTCGCTAGCAAACCCAAACAGGCCACCCAAAAATCGCAATGCATCAAGACCAACATCATTTTTGAATTGTAGCCCAAAGAGACAATCCCTAGGTGACTCAAGTATGTATTGTTTTCCCGTTTTTAACATCCCTCCAGAATTACTGAATCTCAGAACACTCCCAAAGAAGATGCCAAAAAGAGCATTCATTTATCCCAAGAAAATCCTACATTTTTATTATTTTGTTCTGTTAAATAATTATATAGACAGTAAATTAAAAACAAACAAAAACATATATCCGATATATTATTTCACACACAGATTTTTTATTTTGTCATGTAGTATAAAGCATTAATTCTACTGACCAGGACATCATAAAAATGCACTGATTCTGGTCTTAGCACCACCTGCTCTCCATTGTGTTTCTGTCTATGGCGTACAAAAGATGCAGTTTGTCAGGCTCAATCCTGTTTAGAGCAGGGCGATGAAGAAATCACATGGGTCTTGACTGGACTTCAGAGCATGAAAGCAATGTAGACAGGGTAAACAGATGTAACACTCCACATAAAACTTTCTACTGAGCAGAGTCTCTGAAAACGAGGTCAGATATGGCTTACAACCCAGCTGTCATGCTCAAGAGACCGCATAAAGCTGGTAAACACATTGCAACCTCCAAATGATTTGCCTGCTCCTGTGTCTATTACAAATGCCAAAAATTGCCCTTTTTTCCTTTTTGTGTTGGTTAATTAAAAACTATAAAAAAAATATAATTGTAAAACATATTAGTTGTTAGAAGTATGTGCAAACGTTTTCTTAATATATTTAAAAGACCATCATTCTGTTTTTCATAAACTTTGTCTTGTCTTGTCTGTGTTTTGTAAATATACCATTAGACAGGTTGCTGAATTTTAGTTTTAATTTTGGTGCCAATTGGCCTTAACCCAAACATTTATGTAAATTCGAAAATTATACAGACACATTTGGGTGTTACTATATCATGCTAAGTTTATCCAAACATAGACTGCTTTTACTAAGGTCAGTAAAAATATATAACAGTAATGACAGTGGGCCTGATTCAGAGTATCGCATCCGTGTGAATTTCACACGGATGCAATGCTTTTTGACAGGTCTGCGCATGCGCTACATGCGGAAGGAAGTCGGATTGCTGTCGGATTTTATGGTATCCGCCCGCATCCGATTCCGACTGCAAAGGGGGTGTGCCAGGATATTTAAATGAGAAAATGTTCGGTTTTCTCATTTAAATATTCCCTGCACACGAGTCCGCTTGCATGCGGAAATAGCCCTACGATCCCACCATCCCAGAGCTGGTGGAATCGTAGGGTCAACTCAGCAGAGTTTAAAAAAAAACAAACAAAAAAAAAACCGCTAGCTAGTAAAAATTAACCCCTTCCCCCGGCCGCCCCGCCGCCGCAGCCTATATGTAAAAAAATAAATAATTAAACC
>WWET01000887.1:240929-256563 GCA_011038615.1 Limnodynastes dumerilii | reverse complement strand
TTATATGTTATATATATATTGTGTGTAATATTTTTGTTTATATATATTTTTTTTATGTATATATATATATATATATATATATATATATATATATATATATATATATATATATATATATATATATATATATATATATATATATATATATATATATATATATATATATATATATATATATATATATATATATATATATATATATATATATATATATAATAATATATATATATATATATATATATATATATATATATATACATCAACAAAATATTGATCAACAATAATATTACACACAATTTAAATATAACATATAAGTATGGCATAGAACCAGGTATAGATACTCATGTCAACACACAGAAAAACATCAAAACTATCACTAAGATGTAATTACGGAGGTTACTAAATTCATGTCACATTTGCAAACTACCACAAGGGGGCTTCACAGCATTTTGGTCATTGTGAACCAGACTGTCTAATATATAACATGGTAAACAACCTAAATAAAAAATGAAGCAATCATTGTAGAATTGGTAGAAGGTTAATAAAATTTTGAAAAAGCTAACTAATTGGTAGATCACTAAAACAGTAATTATAGACTTCTTTAAAAAAACAAGTCAAATTAACTATTAATAATGAATTTTTATTGTAACGTGTGATATTTCCATACTATTACCATATGATACTCGATTAGGTTTATTCAATCTGACACCATTTTCTTGAGCTGGTCCTGTGCCTTAGGCTTCCTGCTAGGGTTTTAGTACTTTCTTGAGTTTCTTGCCTTCATTCTATGCACTCTGACCCAGTACAATTGCATTCAGTGTCTGTCCTTCTTGTTTGTCTTTTTACCTACAGTGGGCTGGATCCAGACTTAAGAAAGAGCTTGAAATTAAGAGGGAAAATTTACTTCTGGGCAAAACCATGTTGATTTCAGGGGGAGTCAAGTTAATTGTATACTTTGCATGCAGGGATATATCTTTGAATTGCTTACTGCACACAGATACTGACCAGCTTTACTATCACATTGTTATTTAGACTTCGGATAGGAAGTACCACCTCTCAACTCTAATACTGTTTGCAACAGATGAAATATGACTCCCCTGCAATCAACATGGTTTAGCCCAGGAGTAATTTTCTCTCTTAATTTTAAATTCCTTCTTAAGTCTGGATCCAGCCCAGTGTCTGTAATTGTGGTTAGTAGTGAGTCTTCATAGTTTCCAAGGGTTGCCATCATAGGCTGTGACCTGTTAGGGGTCTGCAGCCAAGTCTGTGCCCACCACCAGAGGCTCCAATGAACACAAGACTCTAAGTTTGACTTTGCACACTGCTGAGTAGCTATTCATAACAATTAAATAATTCCTCTAGGCCCTTTAAAGTGTTTTATTGCCAGGAATACAACTGGCAAATATGCATTGCACCCATCAATTGTTGTTCTAAATCAGCAGTAATTAGACACATAGGGGCTGATCCAGCCCTATGGCCGCTGTCATTTTTACGGCGGTCATATGTGTAAGAACGGCAGAAATACCGTTCTGCGCATGCATCGGGCAGCGTAGTTATGGATGAAGGATCGGGCAGCTGGGAGGGGGGAGGGAGGGTAATTAGGAGGGGAGGGCTGGGTTAGGGAGGTTATGCTCCTGTGTGAGCGTAGTTACACACAGTTATGCCGGCTGAAGTTACGCCTTCACATGGCGTAACTTTGTGTAACTACGCTCACATGGGGAGTGACAGGGGGAGTGCACCAGAGCTATGCTGCCCGTACTTATGGCCAGCGGGCCAGTGTAGCTCTGGATCAGGCCCATAGAGTATGAGCATAGCTGTTGTGTCCTACCAAAGCAGGTAGATTTACTGATTAGTAATGAACATGTCACTAGGCAGAAGTTATTAATTTGCAGGAACTTCCACTTCTTTTACCCTCCCTGCCTTTGCTCTTTTTTTTCCATTTTCTTGGAATTTGTTGTTGTGTTTCTTTTTCAGGTTTGGTGTTACTGGTTGATTTAGTATATGACACAATAAAATAGGGAAAATGCAGTGCTCCTTTCCCTTGTCATTAATAGTCAACACAGACATTCATTTAAAGTAATGTAAAGTAAAGTATTTAATGTAAAGTAGGTGATGGGGTGTGGATTTCAAATCAATTTACAAGGTGGAAGGTAAGTACTTCTTAGATAGGGACATTAATGGGTCCCTTGGTGTTGTATTAAATGAGAGCTCTTCCGTTCATTGCATTAAAATGCTTTCTCCCCTCTATCATTTTCATGGCCTATTTATCTTCTTCGTATTTGACTATTTTTTTTTTTTATTTAATAATTTTTATCTGTTTCTGTGTCTGTTAATTATAAAGGAGATCTTCTTTATAAGGGATGACTGACTAAGTCTTGATTAGTTTGATAGCTTTTGGTAACTGGAATAACATTAATTATGTTTTGAATAATACTGTGGACAATGTATTTATTTTAGTTTATGATTATAGCTTAAAGAAGACAATAATAATAATAATTATAATAAAACATAATAATACATTGTGGTTGTATTCAAAAACCAGAAGCTACATTATGAAACTAAAGGAAATGCATTTGATTGTTTTTTGGTTTACACACAGAGCTGCCATAAAAAATGGCTGTCAACACTGTGACTCAATACGACATAATTAAAATTGTCTTTGTGGAAAAAGCTTAGCCATGTTTATTGCACTTAATCCATTAATCTGCTGGCTTTCAGATTAGAAAAATTATATATTTTTGGTGACCCATTAATGTGACTGTGGATCGGCATATTACAGAGGAAGTTGTCTTCTAGACATGATAAAACTCAAAACTTTAAGTCTTACCCCAGCTTTCAGGTAACGCAACAATTATACAAGTGTGCTACTTAAAATTCCATTTTTATGAAATGATTTCAAATTTATACTTGTGCAGTTGTTATCAATATTTTCAGAAACTTTTTAATAATAAATTTGATTGAAACATGTTTTGTCTTTGTGTTCCAAAAATAAATAAATCAATTCCAAGTAAACTATATATTTGCAGGGAATTACCTAGTTTACAGTAACTTAAACTTAATTTAGATCTTCCTAACAGTGTATTGGATCCTTATTGGATCAATAAGGATCAGAAAACACATGCTTTTTGCTAAATCACATGCATAACATTCCCAGGACACATCTGGTGTGGAGGTCAGGTAGTCCTTGGCTTTTAGTGGATCCACAGTGATTCGTTACTGGTTAGTCACCTAGCATGTATTATGGTCACCAATATAAATTTTGCTGCAGCGGCAAGCCAATCACAGCTTGATGTGGCAGTTCTCCCAGCTGCCCCTGCGATGCCTAGGGCCAGATTCAAATAGCCGCGATGACGGGAAAAAGTGCGCGCTGCGCTTTTTCCCGTCATTTACGGTATGAAAAATAGGCGAATTTTTATGCGCACCTCTATGGGGTGCTCATAAAATTCACCCTAAAAAAATTTGCGGAATTAGCTTCGCACCGCAAAATACGCTGCTGCGAAGCTAATTGAATCTGGCCCCTAGGTTGCAGTGTCTTTGCAAGCCAATCAGGGTTTGTCATTCTTCTCAGACACCATCGTGGGGGGGTATTTAAACTGCTTCGGGGTTGAACTAAACAGAATGTGACTGGAAGACCAGACAGAAGATGAGATAAGACAACGACAGGAGATAATGGCAACTTCAATCAAGTGCCGTTGTGTATGAAAGAAGAAGTACTGTAGGAAAGTGGAATAGAAGCAGTGGTGGGACAAGTAGTGGAGACCCTAGAAGAAGTACTACAGAAGCAATTGGAAGAAACAGGAAGAACAGCTGTAGAGAGATGTCTGGGAGTGGCGTAGGAAGAAGGAAGAAGTGGAGCAGGCCAGAGGACAGCAAACTTTGCAGGGGACAGATAGTGAGACTTTGGTTGTTAGAAGGGGGATAAGCTCTCAGTGAGGTGAGGTGTTAGGCCAGAATGGAGAGGGGGGGCTAGACCCAGGTGGGCCTACCACTAGGGCTGGTGTAGTGGGAAAAATTTGCTATGTCTTGGATAAGCTATTAGTAGGACAAAGAGTGAAGAAATGACTCTCCCACAGTTAAGATTGGTGGACTGGTGGCTGCAGATTCATCAATCAAGGTTTCTGTATGCATGGGTGAAGGTTCAGATTTGCTCCAGTGTTGGTAAAAAAGGTTGACTCCCGCAGGAGTTCCCTGTGTATCAATCTGCTGGGACTCACAACTGCAGGTGTGACATTACATAGAGGCAGGAAGACAGAGGTCTGTCCTGGGATCATTTCTGACAGCGTGGCAGTATGAGATGGGAAGCGGAAAGTGATTCCACTATGTGGAAGGTGGGAAACATACAGATAGTACAATGAGGGCATGCTAAGCTTCCTCCATAAAATCCAAACTCCATTTTAAGTGAGGACAAAGCAGAGGTTTTAGTGTATGGTCCACAGATAGTATCTCTGTACGATCGAGGGCCTGTATCAAAAGCTGGATCTGGTCCAGAAAGAGAACATTAATAGAGGCTTATTGTCTGAGAATTTTTTGTAGTATTTTGTAAAGGACAGATTACTAGTGTTTTTAGCCCTTCTTTGAGCGACCACCTTATTTTGTATTAAAAAATGTTTTCACACATCAAAATGTTGCTTCCTAAATATTTTAATCAAAGTAATTGCTTACAATAACATATTTTAAGAGTTC
Source organism: Limnodynastes dumerilii (assembly GCA_011038615.1). NCBI lineage: Eukaryota > Metazoa > Chordata > Amphibia > Anura > Limnodynastidae > Limnodynastes > Limnodynastes dumerilii. The sequence goes on along the minus strand of WWET01000887.1, from coordinate 251,880 downwards.
AATATTCTTAGTATATTTCAGAAAACCCATATGTAGCTGAATGTTTATCAAAAATTAAAGCAAGCAGAATGATTTAAAATGATGGAATTTGTTCCTTTGAAACGTGTGAAAATTACAAATTAATATGCTAATTTCCAGCATGTTAAGCAAATGTTTCAAATAATAATGAAAATGATTAGTCATGCTAAAAGGAAAGGTTATTATTTTTGTTTTGTTTTGCAATCTAGTACACTAAAATTGCAAGTGCTTATTTAACTGTGATATTTTGAATGTACCCATTACATATTGGTTCTGCAAACCTTTGTGTTACACATGTCCTCTGTGGAATATCCTGTATATCCTAGCAGTCACACATGCTTTGCTGTGAATTAAGGTTTTTAAGCTTTTAAATAGACTACATTTGCATTACAAATATAAGCCTTTTATTTTGTTATAGTATCCTATTATTGGTTTTAGTATTTTCATTTTTTTTATTCCTATTTAGAGTGAGCTAAGAACATAAGTCAGTCAGGACAAAAAAGGATTTGTAAAATATTTAAATTACTTTATCATTGGTGAGTCTGGTGCATACCTGATAAGAGAATAAATGAAATCTATTCTTTGTTTGTCATAAAAGTATGACAGCAGATTGTCAACCTGTCTAGAATTCTAGAGATCTTACAAAGCATGTGAAAATTGAAACTTAACATCCTCAATATTTATTACAGTAAAACATCCCACCTAGTAATATCCAGATAGCATTCTTTTTCTTATTTCCTCCATTATCAAAATAATCCTCTGTCTGTCAGACACTTAAATTTAAAAATAAGGAAATGGGCTTAGTGACGATGCAGGTAAAACTCATTGTGATCAATGACAAGACATTTGATGTTTGAAATATGTGTGTATATATTTTACCTTGAGCTGAACAAGACATTTGAATGGATTTTATTTTATTCATGGGTGGTTGCAGAAATGTACTCAAAGTTATATTATATATATATATAGTAATATTGATCATTAAAAGAACAGTAATGCCAGAATTGCTTTTGAATGTAAACAGATATCTGCATTTTGGACCAGTTTGGTGTGTAAATGGCCAGACTGTGTCTGTTTCATTGTGAGAGTCACTCAGGGCATCAATGACTTATGGTTCTTCAATTGCCCCTGAGATTTGTCTTTTTTTTTATCTTTTAAGTAGCATGCTTCAAATTGAAATCAGGGTCTTTTGTAACTGTTTTTAAGGTGCGGTTGGTGCTTTTAATCTGCTGTCTTTAGGACATGGCTTTAAATAGCCCCTTTAGAAATACCAAATTACTGTATATTTTGCTCAAGATAACCCACTGTTCCATCTTGTCTGTCCTTTTTGTTTGGGCGTTTTTGTGCTTCGTTGCTTTATTTATTATGGAAGGCACTGTTTGGTGATCTTGTCTGGGTAATTTCCACCTATTCAGTAATTCAAAGTAGGAAGATAAAGACCAATAAGTAAACAACATAAGGGTCCGGATCCACAACAACGTCCGTCTTCCAACATACATCCGTCATTTGCCGAAAGTAGCTACTACGCATGCGTATTAACTATTTTATGTAATATCCGTTTTTTTTGTTTTTTTTTCCAATTGATGCTGTTTTTGGTTTCATCTAATTCATATTTGTCAAACCTAGGGTTGGCGCATGGTCTTTTCTACTTTAGTTTAATATACGTATTGTTTTGTTACGTAGATTGCATATATAAAGTCTTAAAGACCACATACACGCAATCTACGTAACAAAACGATATGTAAAATAGTTACTACGCATGCGTAATAGCTACTTTCGGCAAATGACGGATGTATGTTGAAAGTCGGACATTGTTGTGGATCTGGCCCAAGATATTGAAGAACAATTAAAAGTAACCATCATCAATGGTATAGAGCAGTGTTTCCCAAATTGTGTACTCAGGGACCCCTAACAATCCATGTTTTCCTGGTCTCTTTGCTGCGTGCGACACAGGCATGTTTATTACTGATTGACACTTTTTAAAAGACCCACAGGTGACACTCATTATATCTTGTACAGAAGAGGGAAGATCTGGCCAAAGTAAGCTGAGTAATTAGGTTGAGGAAGGGTAATTTCTTTTCATGTTCTACACTAAACCACATAGTGCAAACCTGGACAACCTATGGCTCTCCAGATGTTGAATGCCTCTTTCAGTGATCGCTTTTCTGGAGCCACCTCCCTTGCTCTTCTTCTATCTGTTGGAGTACCACAAGGCTCAGTGTTAGGTCCATTGCTATTCTCTGTCTGAACACTTTCCTTGGACAGCTAATAAAGTCGACTAGATTTCAGTATCATCTCTATGCAGATGATACACAAATCTACATATCTACTCCTGATCTCTCACCATATGTATTGGCCCACTTGACTAAATATCTCTCTGCCAACTTGGATATCCTCCCATCAACTCAAAGTTAATCTTTCGAAAACAGAACAAATAATATTTTCACCTGCCAATAAAATTACCCACCTGGGGCCGAATTCACAATCCCGTAATTTTTTACATACGTGCCTAATTTTGCTAGCATGCGTAGTAACTATTTTACGCTATCTACGTAGTTTCATTAAGTAGATTGCGTACATGCAGTCTTTAAAGGATCTCCCGGAGGAAAGCCATAGATGCATGCAGGGAGCGGTGCTTAACGGCGCAATTTATGCAAATCGCATCATTAAGCCATGTCCCTTCTCTATCAATTACCCCTTTTGTGGTTTCATAGGGATGGGGGTGGGGCTAGATGATGCAATTTGCATCCTCAAATCCCTCCCTGTCCCTAGCCACACTAGTAAACTAGTGTTGCCAGGCAGGGGGTAGGACTTGAGGACGTGGTTTCCATGAAATCACGGGCCTCAAGTCCCTTGCGGAAGATTTTCCGGCTCTCCCGGGATACCAAAAGAACTTTCCGAATTTCGGGAGTCTCCTGGACATTCTGGGAGAGTCGGCAACTATGACATATATACAACATACATGCATAAAACATACACATTCTATCTTGTACAGATCTTCTATGTTTTCAACAGAACTGTGCTGAGGTGGACTAGAAGGAAGTGCAGGAAGTGGGGGTGGTTTATAGCAGCAGAAGCCAATGAATGAGGAAGTAGCACAATGACATCAGCTACTCCCTGATTGTCAGACACCAGGGAAAATCTTCCATGCGGAGCTTTGTGCTTGTAACTCTGGAGCAGAGAATCTTCAGCTGAAACTGACTGTCATTTTTTTCCAGCAGCACTAGGTACCGGCCCATCCCTTCTGCGGCCCATTACACATTTGTCAGGACTGCCAGATGGCCAGTCTGACCCTGCTTGGAGGTATGTGGAATCAAAATATTAAAATTATTTTGCAATATATATTAACAATTACTGATATCTGGTCAATATTTGACATCCTCGAAAAATTTATACAAAAAATTGCACAAGTCAAACGATATAAAGGGACAGCATTATATTCCACAGTAAAATAATCGACAATATTTTGCATTTAAAAACTAAAAAGAAAACAATGGTGGTAATGGATGTGGTTCAACTAATGTCATTTTTATTGAAAAATATGCCCAAAACAGTGATACATTCAGAAAATAAGATCACCAAGTAAGTATCATTTCCAAATCAGGATTTCATTTCTCTGTAAATGTAGAAAGACTACAATAAGCAGGAATACTCAGGAGGTAGAATCTGTGTGTTGCAGGCTGTACCTGTCTCCATTACTGATGTAAGGAGTTCTCTTCCTCTTCTTGGCAGATGAGGCATAGTTGTCATTAGATAGACAATCCTGCAGTGGTTTTGTGATCAGGGTGGCCTCAACAAGGTTATTGTAACCTGAATCAACAAACATGGTGCATTTAGCTTCAGGACATATAATGGTGGACATTGAACATTAAATAATATTGGGACCAGATGACACATTAAAAGTTAACTCTTGATCAACAGTTTAGCTATTAGTAGATTTTTATGTTGCTGTCATATCTTCCATAACTGGAACTTCACAAAAACTTCCAAATCACTGACAACATGAGAAATGCCTGAACACAAAACTAATTATGGCTTCCACAGAAGAGTTCATGGATGGTTATAGTGTCCCAGTTATTCCTTAATGGGAATGAACTTGGTATAGATGTGTGTGTGTGTGTCTCTTATGAAATTGTTGTGGAAGCCTTAACCACTAAATATGGCTCTGTCTGTGATAATGGAATTGTCAGGGAATCCGCTTCCGCACACAGATGTCTTTGATTCCCTCCATTATATCATAGCGCTATTCAAACGAGGAACATTAATTCAGGCTCACAAGAATGTATCAGGGAGAGGGGAGACAGAGTGTTATAAACTGCTGCATTATTATAAATATGTCATCACACTCAAAGGTTGACACGATGCAACAAGTATGATGTAACACAGATCTACAACACACACAGTATGTATGAATGCACTTGTACCAGAAAAATTTTAAAAATCAGGTAGGGAGAATATTTTCTTTTCTCACGATCAGGACAGCTCCTTTAACCCTTTTGTTATGGCAATAGTGTCTTCTCAGCTGGGTCTGGTTTAGGCTGGTTGGTTGGCTGCATCACATATACTGGCCTACTGTCCCAGGCCCAGCCCCGCCATCATTAACGGGCCAATGCACAGGGAAGAATTTGCCTGCGCACAAGCCAGCTGTTAACGCAGATCCGCGGAACCACACCCCCATGTGACGGCTTTGCAACTTCTGGCGATGGCCCTGGGTATATTGGTTATCCACAACCCTGCATGTAGGAGAACAGGGCACTCCCCCTGCTGTCCTATGTGTGGATCACCAGGATCCTACCTTCAGTAATCCGCACAGAAACCCTTATGTGAGGAATACTGAATCATACATAAGGACTTAGCCAAACCCTTACTGTACAATTTACATGTCTATGCCAACCCTCCATGCGTATCCCTTATGCATAGTGGGTGGGCACGTCCCCATAGTAACACGTGATATTGCCAACATTCTAAAGGTTCCAGGATGTAAGCTGGTGCAGTTGTGTGAGTTTCCAGAGTACTGATTAAACTACTATCGTTGCAAAGTCTCCTTCAAAGTTTGCACTGTTATTTCCCATCATGAATGAATGTTTTGCAAATTACCTAAATTTATTATAAAAAATAACTAATACATTAGGTATATATTTATTTATTTATCTATCTATTTTGCCAACATGGTACTCGCCATCCCTAGGCCAGTAAGCTGGTTGGTTTCAGATTGCATGGTAGTATACATTAACCATGGTCTACTAATATTGCATTTTTACTTAGGTCGTTGCTCTATTTGAACTTATTCAATACATGCAACGTCATTATATTTTATCTGAAAGATTTACTTCTATTTGTGTAACCAGTGAGCTTATCAAAGTCTTATAATAGCCAAGGTAAAGTCATGCAAATATCACCAACATCTTGACGGATGAATGCTTATGTGACGTCAACAATGACCTAGTTTCTAAACTGCCAAGGGTGAACTGATTTAAAAAAAAAAAATATCATCTTACATAACTGCCTTGCTAACCACATGGCCTCATTTTCCTGTAATAGCAAAAAGAGTCCAGTAAGATTCAATTCATATAAGTTATGGAATTAAATATTTATGCTCATTTATGCTGTGCTTTTGGAAGAATTTATTTCTTTGATTCACTTTGGAATATTTATAATTAAGCAACACTACCAGGTGTATTGCTTATTAAGGTAATAATTATGTACCTCAGCTTTCGATTTCTATAAATTGTCAGGATTTGATACCTCTGATTTGACTTCACAGCATCGGTAAACAAGAAGTGGTGCTATCTTAATATCTAGTTACACATAACAATGACTTGGCTTATAACAGCAATTCTCTAAATGATGACAACTAATTATTATTAGTGACTTGTGGTTTTACAGAAGAGTACTTTTCCATTGCAAAAATTTAAACTAAGTACTAAGTACATACCTATCAGGACTGATCATAGGATCGATATTGATATTGAATCGATATTGAAAAGAGTGTGTACTCTCCCACCATCATGAATTGTTGTGATAAAACAGATTTCATCTGTTGATTTGATTTTATGAAAGTCCTAAAAATCATGATCACTGATGGTACGATGTCTCTCCAACTTTTTGGGCAGTCTTTTGTGCAGCATAAACAGATATCTGTGTTGTATATACAGAGCTACAATTTTTTCAGCAGATACTCATAGCTCCCAACATTTAGAACCCCAAAATCGGGACAAAATAAGCCCAGCCATTCCGCCCATAAATGTGTAAATTTTTGTTTAAATCTAAATCCATTTTCGCAATTAGCACTGCCCATATTGCCGTCCGTGAATCTGGACATTTGTGAAGTATAGAAGGTTTGAAAAGATGATGATATCAGTCAGACCTGCTGGCATAGTGTTTATATGTTAATAGAAATTCTCAATGGGGCAGTTGTCAGTTTTTTGTATGACAATTGTATGAGTGATTGTTTCTCATGTATAATTGCAAATGGGTGTTCCAAGCTTTATAGATCCAATGTAACCTGTCTTTCAGTCATTTGGTTGCAGACCTAAAGCAACTTATTTATTTTTTATCAGAATCTGAATATATATAATCAGGTTGAGAAATGTTATATTCGTATGCAATAACTCACTACAGCTGTATGTAAATTAATGTATGTACATTTTCTAATTTACTTGTCTTCAAGATTCCTACAGTGATATTTCCACAACTACCAGTTTGAATTTGCGTAGTGCTTGTTGTAGAGCAGTCATTTCAAGCTCAAGGGCCAAAAAAATCAAAGATTGAAAAAGAAAAATCAAAGAAGTCTAAGATTGTGTGGGCCACAAGTAAAATAAAAAGTTTAATAATTTCCAGTAATTCCCCATTCATATGCCTCCAGCCTCCCCAGTATTGCCCATCATGCCTCCTCAGCTCCCAGTATCCCCATCATGTCTCTCTAGCTCCCCAGTATTCTCCATTCATATGCCTCCAGCCTTTCCAGTATTGGTCATCATGCCTCCTCATCTCCCAGTATCCCCATCATGTCTCTCCAGCTCCCCAGTATTCTCCATTCATATGCCTCCAGCCTCCCCAGTATTGCACATCATGCCTCCTCAGCTCCCAGCATCCCCATCATGTTTCTCCAGCTCCCCAGTATTCTCCATTCATATGCCTCCAGCCTCCCCAGTATTGGCCATCATGCCTCCTCAGCTCCCCAGTATTCCCCATTCATATGGCTCCTGCTCCCCAGTATTACCCATTTATATGGTTCTCCAGCCTCCCCTGTTTATACTTTACTTACCTTCTGTCCATGCCTCCCCTCTGCGGTGTTCACCTTCATCCAACTCTTCTGTATGATGCTGGCCACAAACCAATCTGTTTCCTGCTGTTTATGCAGCAGTTATATTGGACAGCTGGACAGGGCTTTGCTATCAGGTGTCCTGTTTAACTGCTGTGGTAGCTGATAGCAGGCCACTGATTTTTTGCCAACGATTGCAGGACCTCCCTGAGATGGGACCACAAAACAAAAGCATTTGGGCCACATGTGGGCCGTGGGCTGTGAGTTTGACATGCCTGTTTTAGAGCAACCACAAAGCTAATAATTCCTAGAAACAGAACAGACTAAGGAAAAAGGCTCTCAGATAAGGCTGACAATCACAATGGGAAGTAACCAATCATTGTAATTTATCATTGATCTCATCATGGAAACAACATAAAAGCAGCTGAAAATATCTAATGAATAAGTATAAGTTGAAAACATTTTCCTTTCAAAGAATCAAGCATTTTTATTGATATTTTTGAATGTAACAGAACAGTTATTTCAGTGGTATATATGTATGTTTAATGTATAGCCAGTGCCAGTCTGGCTTGCTTGTGAAAACAGATGGGCAGAGACTCCTGTAGCTGATCTTAGTTTTGGTTCTAAAAAAAACTTTTTCATGTTTTTGGTTTTCCTTGAAAGGTTTTGGTTCTGTTTTTGAGTTTTGTGTTTCATTAAAAATGAAAAAAGGTAAAATCATGTAATTTATAGCTATTTTCGTTCATACACTAGTATTTATCTTCTTAACTTCTGTTTTCAGTCATTTAAAGTAAATTTTATAGTCAGTTATCACCTATATTGATGAAAGGCTACAGAAATCTGACTGAGTAAAAGTAACGACAGCTGTGTACAAACACATGGGGGCAGATCCAGAACTCCGGCCGCCCGTGTTTTTACGCTAGGCATGTGCGTAAAAGCACCCATTAGTACTTACTGCGCATGTGTGCGGCAGATATGACACCATGTAACTCAAAGCGTAAGGGCCTTCATTGTAACAGTGTCGTAACTACGGACGAAGGGGCGTGGCAGCCATACGACACCTATAATTACACTTCGTGGGCGGGGTGAGGCATTTAAATTTTACAGAATGGGCGTGTTTAGCTGCGTAAGTACGTTCATCCGTTACGGCCAACAGGAGTTACGCATGGAAAGTTAAGGTAGGGTTTGGCAAGCGTAAGACAGCAAAAATACGGACGACTGAGGGGAGTTCCTTGGGTCGTGCTTCGTAGGTACGCCTGCGTAAATACAGTACTCACACGGGCGTATCATTTGGTCTGGATCCAGCCGATGATCATTTGGATGCTACATCACAATTTTTATCATTTACTGATTGTTGTGGTCTTTTTTTTACGATTGTAAACTTTCCATTCTAAGTGACTGTAACAGGCTGAGGACTGCCCAAGAATATTGCATTGCCGTTAATCTAGAGTAGCTATAAAGGTCCCAGAGCAATTCAATATAATCTGTGAAGAAAACTCTGTGGAAAGGTAAATTGATGCAACATGAAATTGTCCTTGGGCCCTTTCACCCATTCCCTTGGTTGAATAATTAGGACATGCACATTTGGGCCGGATCCAGACCTACATTCGGTTTACGTTTCAACGCGAAGCGTATTTACACTTTCGTAATTACTATGCACTCCCCTCGGTCGTACGTATTTTTGTCGTTTTACGCTTGCCAAACCCTACTCTAACTTTTCCAAGCATAACTGCCGTCGGCCGTAATGGCTGAACGTACTTACGCACTTAAGCACGCCCACACTGTACGATTTAAATTTCTCACCCCGCCTCTGAAGCGTTATTACGGGTGTTGTATGTCTGGCACGCCCCTTCATCCATAGTCATGCTGATGATCCTAGTCTCGTAAGTACGTTCAGCGTTTCTGGTCGTAGCATCTGCCGTGCACATGTGCAGAACATGAAAAACGAGCGTAAAAACGCTAGCAGGCATAGGTCTGGATCTGGCCCATTAACATTAGTAACACGGTGCCTGATCCAGCACTCTGATAGCACCCCGCCTCTGAAGCGTTATTACGGGTGTTGTATGTCTGGCACGCCCCTTCATCCATAGTCATGTTGATGATCCTAGTCTCGTAAGTACGTTCAGAGTTTCTGGTTGTAGCATCTGCCGCACACATGCGCAGAACATGAAAAACGGGCGTAAAAACGCTAGCAGGAATAGGTCTGGATCTGGCCCATTAACATTAGTAACACGGTGCCTGATCCAGCACTCCGGTCTGATAGCATTTCGTCACATGATCCCTTTTGTTTTATTGGAGACCAATACCCTCACATGCATGGAACTTTAGATGGCAAGACCCTACCTTAATATTTATGCACTGGCCAAGGTGCACTCAGTAAACATTGCCTATAGGCAAACTTCTCATGTGATGTGCTGCAGCCTATAAAATATAATATTTTATATCACACCTTTCACAAATAATATGAAAACTCCTGCAACCCTTTCCGATCCCCATTTTTTCCAAGCCCCTTTAGTTCCCTTGAATCCCCACCAAGTCCCTTAAGGCTGTTCCATAGATGAAAAATCATCCAGAGAATGACTTGATTTAAAAAAATTAAACCAATGTTCTTTTATTGAGTGAAAACTTGCTCTTTAACTGTTTAGCTGACTAGCTAAACTCTCTAAGATGGAAGTTTAGATCACAGAGCTGGCTTTTTATAATGCAAACCATAACACACGAGATCTGACATTTTGCTTCAAATTACATTTTGACACAAATGCAGATATGAATTTGGTACCTGTAGATAAGTTATGGTTTGGTTCTAATCAGATCCCTCAAATTTGTAACTTTATCCAAACCCAATCCACTCTCTGCTTGTGAATACTAAATTTGAATTTTGCACTACAGGCAAGCAGCCAATTGGATATTAAGTCAGCTTCTCAATTCCACTTTGCTTACTAACCACCAGAGCAATGAACTTCTTTGCCTACTAGCCACCAGAATAAAACTAGTATATACTTAATCTCTTACATATTAGCTCCCATTCAAAGAAAGAGATTGTTATCACTGGGCACCATAGCACATTTTCAGTGGGTGCCCTATGGCACCAGTCTGGAATTCTGCTCTGTACCACTACTCCACTCACAGTGTGGCAGGGTTCTTGGTGTGAACAGATTCATGGGACTATCCATTATGCCTGGATATGGATTTACATTGGGGGAGAGAGGATACATTGGGCTTGAGAATAAACATTTTTATTATATGTAATAAGTTTGTATATCTCTTTTCATAGTGCTCTAGAAATGTATACGGTCCTTGCTTTAGGGTAGATAGTAGGAAAAGTAAAGCAGTGTAATTCTTTCTAACTGTGTCAACCTTTTATAACATCAAATTGGCGTTGTTGATCATTTTATTGACCAATTTAACAATGACCAGTTTATTTCTATTTTGTGTATTCGTTTAATATTTCACGTTTGCAAAGAAGTAGAAAAACAGAAAGATTTCCAGAATGGAAACAAATTAATTTATTAAGGTATTTGTGCCATGAAACGCCTGGTAATGTAAAAGTAAAGGTAGCTTGAGAAAGTGCAATACTTTCCATGATGAACTATTTGCAAATATTTCACCTCACAGAGATTCTTCTGCATCTAAAACTAATTGAAAAACCTATACCATGGAAACATGTCT
>WWET01000887.1:217519-234698 GCA_011038615.1 Limnodynastes dumerilii | reverse complement strand
TTGCTGCCAATGCATTGCCTCTGCTCCACCTTACATTGGCACCTTTTGACTTGGTGTGATTCTGTACAAGGACTTTTATCATTAAGTTGAACTTTGCATAATGTATTATATTACACTGAACTGGACCATCCAGATCTTTTGAATTTGCACTTAATATAAGCCTTCTATCATCTAAACATTGCACTTGATGTGAGTGATATCATGATTCCCTATGGTCCTATAAATGATATGATGGGTTTGGAGAAACAGTTGTCTTACAACTAATTTAGCGCTCCATTTATTATCATTAGCGCAGCGAGTGCTAATGATAGCAGCCAGGCTTGCTGCACCTCGCAGCAAGTCTGGCAGGACCGCGGGTAGTATTTACGAATACTTAGCCCCCCCCCTCCCCGGTGAGGTTCCGCGATGGTCTGCGGGGCTTTCCGGAGCTTCCGGAGCCGTTCGGGTAAGCTCGTAAATGAAGTTCCAGCGCATGCGCAGTGGCTAACTTTTGGGACTTGAAAATTTTCAAGTCCCAAAAGTTAAATGCAGTGCGCATGCGCTGGGACTTAATTTCGGGGACAGAGAGACGCAGAGCGCAGGGCAGGTGAGTTATTCTTTATTTTCCTTTTTATTTAAAAATGATCATTATTCATTTATTTATTTATTTTTTAATGTTTAAAAAACATATTTATTTTAATTTTTTTTTTTTTTATTAATATGCACACACTATGTATTCCTGCCGTCTCCTTATACATACCTCCATTTTCCTCCTCCTAATAACAGCTATTAGAGGCAGGAAAAGGGGGATAAATAGGAAGACCGCAGGAATACTTGCCCTAACGCCATCTTTAGATGGTGTTTATATAGAGCATCGACACGGATTGTAAAAATGTACTTTGTAAATACAGTGATCAGGTTATTCATTCATTAGAGTGGGTCGGCGATTGGGGGAGCAATGTTAATAATCGCCATGGTTTCCATTACATTGTAAATGGTGATGCCTTTGTTTTCAGGTGAAAAAAAAAACGGTCTTTATCTCATGGAAATGAAGGCATTGCCATTTTGTAAATGGACCATTAACCCCTTTTTTGGTCAAGTGTGTGTATACATTGCTCTATTTGCTCATCTCATCACCATCACCCCCTTTGGTCAATTGCTATTATTGTGGTTATGTTATGTTTTAACTTTATCCTTTGTGCCTTATTTCATTAATTATTTTTTTTATTTAACCGATTCGTGGGGGGGGGGCCCGAACTAAGTGTGATTTTTTTTATAGAGTGGTGGTGTGGGGGGGGGGGGGGGGGCGCGAAAAAAATTAAGTGTGACGGGCCCCAAGATTTCTGTTGCCGGCCCTGCTCAAGTTACATACAATCAGAGTTACAATGCGTAACATCTGCCAGGTGCATCCGCAGTGCGTTCCCACAACTAGATTTTCGCATTCCCATCTCTGGATCAGGCCCAGAGTGACTTATTTTAATTAGAAACCAATTAATAAACTATGCCCCTTTTAAACAGCAACCTAAGTCTCTGGGTCTTTATTATGACTGATTTATTGACGGTTTGGCTCTCAGCTGTTAGGCATTAATGACGAGATGAAGGGAAGATCATTGGATTGCAGAGAAAAATAGTAGCACTGTTTGTAAATCATCAGTCTCAATTATTCCAATATTTGCAAAGTAATATTATATAAGTCAGGTAAACAAGACAACGCATTTTTACAGGTGCTGTACAGAGGGGCATTTGCAGCCATGTTCCAATATAAAGAGTACTTTGGAACTCTTCTTTAGTTCTTCAGTGCTGCAGTTCGAGGGACATTGACTTCCACCAGGCGAGGAAGGGACAGGGTTGCAGTTTTCATAGCAGGTATCAATAAGTTACGCACTGGGTGAAAGCAGATAAACCTATACTGCAGGTACACATACTGTAGGTAATCTTGGGAACTTCAGTTCTGCTCATTTGATAGGAGCCATCTGAATAACCCTTCTGTTAAGTGGAAAACCTATTTGGAAATGTTTCACAGAATATAGGAGTTTTAAGAATCTTATCTCACAAGAATTACTCATTGTGGCAATATTATTTGCGGATTTTGATTCCTGCTCTATATAATCATTTCTGGGTTTTGTTTTTTTTAAATGTGAAGAGAATCAGGATCAAAGGTGTATATAATTCCCTTTTTGAGCAGACATTGTGAACAGTTTGTGGTGGATCTTGACGTGGTAAAAAGTTTGGTGGTCATCCTGGTATCCTTATTTTTGAAATTGTAGATAATCTTTGTTTGCAGCCACATAATGGCCATAGGTATATTCAAAAATAGGAAGAAAGTGAACAAATGCACAAAACAGTCCATTACTCCCAACATGCGCAATTGTCCCCCACCTGTTTCATCTCTTGCTGACACTGTTGACTTTATGTATTTGTTGGAATCATTGGGAATTGTATTTCATATCCTTTTTATTATCTGCTCATATGTGGGGGCACAGGGCACATTACTGAAATTCTGAGCTGCATAAATAGGCTCCACAGTCTTTTAATATAAATAGCATTACTATTGTCTTACCCCATAATCACTTATATGTACATATATCTTTGGGGTTTTATAAAGAATATTGAATGCATTTTAAATATATCTTGAAATGGCAGGAACTATGGAGTAGCACAGTGAGAAATGCACTTGAAAATTGCATAGAAAGGCAGAGGGTTTTTTGTGAACAAACTCCATTACCTAATTCAAAGAAATCATTTATGATGTTGCAGTTTCATAATAAATAAAATACAATTTTCTCTGCAAGTCACATGAAATACTTCAATAAATCCATAATAATGCCTGTGTTTAGCCTAGGGGGAAGGACACAAGCTTTCTTTAAAACATATAAGCAAGCACTATTTTCCATGCTGCGATACAAACAACTAACGCCAGCATAATGATGTTCTATGTTCTTATTCCTCTCCTCAGAGCCTGTGGCCAGCCACTGCTTGAATCGTGCTCCTTATACATGAAAGTAAGTGAAACAATTATGTGTTCTGAGGCAATCTACTAATGCGCTGTCACATTTCCAGGTCAGTAACCATATTGATGTGGTGACTCTTCTCATTTAAGCTATTTAAAGTTCATCTGTAAACATTCATTTTCTTTTGCCTAGAGCCCTCTTAAGTGCCAGTAAACTTTTTTTTTTCATAGAGTACCCTGAAATACACATGGAATTTACAAAGATTTATTCATTATTTAAAAAGCAGACGCTTCTGAGGTGCGGATCCTTAGTAAATGACCTACGACGCATGTGCGATCTATGTCTTTAAAGGCCGCAAGGAGTGTTTTAAGTAGAAAGAGGAGGCGTAATGCCGCCTCGGGGAGTGATTAGGTAGAAGTGGGAGGGGAGATGGATTTAGATTAGCCGGTTTGAGTGGGGGGGGGGGAGTAGGTCCTTAACACACATTGTATTGTTATAAAAGATAATTCCGCTAGACAGGTCAAAATTTTGATAGTTGAATATTATGGGGTAGATCCAACGTGACGTGTGCCGTACGTTTATTCACGGTGCGTATTTTCGTGCACGTAAGTCCGCTACACTCCCCTCGGCACACCCCTTGCACGGACGTATTTTGTCAAGATATGCTTCCCAAACCCTACCTTAACTTTTCCCAACGTAACCGCTGTCATACGCACACGTACGTATGGGCTAAACGAATTTACGCAACTAAGCACGCCCATACTGTACACTTTAAATACCACCCCCCGTCTACTTCACGTATTTCAGACGTATTTTGGAGTAACGTAAATTTGGCACGCCCACGTGACATATACGTGAATCGCCCATACGTTCACAATTATGCTACGTGAATGTGCGTATTTTCTATGGTGCGCATGCGCAGTTCGTTCTAAACAGCGATTTTACGTCTCCGCCACGTGTAAATTCGCTCCGATGCGTAGTTCTGGATCAGGCCCAAGGTACCTAAAAACGACGTGGCGGAATGGGGGCAGGACGGATGAGTTAGGTGCAGCTCTGTCCGATCCTAACTCACCCGGATCTGTGTTCTTTCTGACTCTTTTAGGGTTACAAATTATATTAGACATAGTGGACCAGTTCAGAAATCCGAGTGTCGTGCAATCAGATCACCAAGTAAAAATGAAGGACTCTATTTATTAAAGACTTTTAACTTCATTTTCATGCGATGATGTCTGTTTTCAGGTGGAAACGGGCATTATCACATGAAAATGAAGTTAAAAGTATTTTCAATCTATGTATCGCCATGGAAAACTGCAGTTTCCATGGCGATCAATGTAAACACTGCAGCACCCCACTGGCTTGTTCTTCTGACGAAATAGAGATTTTCATTCATCCGAGAGTAATAATAATGCCATCTCAAGATGGCGTTATTGGAAGTATGCTAGTAGACTCTCCATATACCTGAATGCGCAGAATGAAAATGCAGCTGCAATCTTTTGCACACAAATACTGAACAGAACTTTAAACTCTAATTAAGAGTTGAGCTTCAAAACATCACTTCTTAACTCATTCTTTTTACACTTTTATATTTGCCACATAGATTTGCCAAGGTGCCAATTTTTTTGTTCTTTTTTTGCTCTAAGTCTGGTTCAGAACCTGTTTCTGTAAATGCCCCATAAGCTGAGAGAGATGTAAAGAATGGTATGGATGTAATCACAAAGTGCTAATTTTCATTAAGCTGATTTGATTACAATAGATGCCAAAAATATGTACAACTCAGAACAAGGCTTACAGCCAACAAACTATGATCAAGTTTGTCAACTCATATCCATCATCATGTTAATTTCAAATCAGTCACCAATTTTCTAATAACATGCAAACTGTAATGAATTTAATTCACTTTCTCATTAGCTACAGTATGCCGCTCTTTAAATTGCAGCTCTATATTTTGTATTACCAGATTTGTTCCATACCATCTCTTTCTGATTTTTTTTCAAAATCTGTTTGCATTGAACTATCATTAATGGAATCATATTAAACATTCCCTCCATAAAAGACTGGATCAAATTAAAGTACCTTTCAATATACACCAGTGAGAGTGGGCCAGTATGCGGCAGTATGGCATATCGGCACTTCTAAAGCACTGACTGTGAGACAGCTCTGAGTCTCAGCTCTGCTCATAAAATATTAAGATATTTTTACTCAGAGCGGTCTCACAGAGGACTGTTGACAGACTGCTGCCTCCCATTGACAGAGCTGGCTGAGCTCTGGTTAGTAGACTCAAGTGTGACCTAAGGTCATGTGAGTGTTTTTAGAATGCAGAGCGCGTGCCGCGGAGGAGAGAGCCGGAAGACACAGGAAGGGTACGTTTATTAGAGTTGGTTTGGAAAGTAGATGGGGCATGGGGATTTGGAATGGGGGAGTGAGAAGCTGGACATTAAAAAGGGCAATAGGGCTGAATGGACACATATAGAGGGGCAATAATTCTGGCTGGACACAGAAGGAGGAGCAATAAGACTTGGTGGACACTCATAAAGAGGGGGCAATAAGGCGGACTACACACAAAGTGGGGGGTAATAAGGCTGTCTGGACACAAGAGGGGCAATAAGGCTGGGTGGTCATTCATAAAGAAGGTCTATAAGACTGGCTGAACATAAAGATGGGGACAATAAGACTGTCTGGGCAAACAAGGAGGGGATAATAATGCTGACTAGACACAAAGAGTGTGCAATAAGGCTGGCTGGGCACATAAAAGGAAGGGTAATAAGGTTGGAAGGACAAACAGAAGGAGGGGACAATAAGGCTGACTGGACATAAATAAAGAGGGGGGCAATATGGTTGACTGAACCCAGGAGTAGGGACAACAAAGCTGACTGGACAGAAATAAAGATGGGGAATAAGACTGGCTGGACACAGAAGGAGGGGGCAATAAGGCTGGCTGGGCAAACAAAAGGAGGGACAATAATGCTGGCTGGGCAAACAAAAAGAGGGGCAATAATGCTGGTTGGACAAACAAACAGAAGGAGGAGTCAATAAGGGTGACTGGACACAAATAAAAAAAGGGTCAATAAGGCTGGCTAGACAAAGAAGGAGGGGCAATAAGGCAGGTTGGGCACACAAAATTAGGACCAATAATGCTGGTTGGACAAACAAACAGAAGGAGGAGACAAAAAGGGTTACTGGACACAAATAAAGAGGGAGGCAATATGGCTGACTGGACCCAGGAGTATGGGCAGTAAGGATGGGTGGACACACATAAAGAAGGGGCTATAAGACTAACTGGACACAAAGAGGGGACAATAAGACTGTTTGAACAAAAAGAAGGTAGGGACAACAAGGTTGACTGGACACAGATAAGGAGGGGGCAATAAGACTGACTGGACAAAGAGGGGGCAATAAGACTGGCTGGCCACAAAGAAGGAAGGGACAATATGGCTGGTTGGACACACAGAAGGAGGGGACAATAAGGCTCATCCGCCCCTAGAAACAGCCCTGTGGGGAGCTATCATTGTTTTTCCCTAACGGTGTCCAGATCATTCACATGACATGTACACAATGTTATTACTCATTGTTGACCTGTTTACTTTGCCAAACTCAAGACACAATTTGTTTGCGCAGGCTGGCTGGGCAAACAAAAGGAGGGGCAATAATGCTGGTTGGAGAAAACAAACAGTTGGAGGGGAAAATAAGGGTGACTGGACACAAATAAAGAGGGGGCAATAAGGCTGGCTGGACAAAGAAGGTGGGGCAATAAGGCTGGCTGGGCACACAAAAGGAGGGGAATTATTGCTGGTTGGACAAAGAAACAGAAGTTGGGGACAATAAGGGTGACTGGACACAAATAAAGAGGGAACAATAAGGCTGGCTTAACAGAAGGAGGGGATCATTTAACATGAAGGCCTGGATTCACATCCGCGGACGCATTATATATACGTTCTTAATTTACCGATATTAGCTACTACGCATGCGTAGTATAATCTATGTATTGTTTTATCACATAGATTGCGTATACGAGGTCTTTAAGACCGCATATGCACATATGCGGTCATCCGTGGTTGTGAATCCGAGCCGAAGTGTTCGGTGTAGAAATCATGACACACATGACATGTACACAATGTGATTTCTCATTGTTGACCTGTTTACTTTGCCAAACTCAAGACACATCTGGTGCTGAATTTCCATACCCCCACTTCTAAATTTCCACTTCAAGCACTGAAATACATCAAATAGGTGAGCAGTTTTATATACAAAAATCAAAAAATTGTTCATATGAAAACTAAATTTATTATGGTAAAAAGACATTTTTTTGGCCTGAAAAATCTCATTATTTCTATTGCTGACGATTTATTCCCTAATAGTTTTGGGGTATATAATTCGACATCATACAATCCATCTACAAGCTCTGTCAAATTAATGAAGTATGTTTCTTATATCTACTGCAGACTATAATGTATGCTGACCGTTCTGTTCACTGTGCCTATGCACCACTCCACATATGGGGCTAGATTTGCTAAACTGTGGAAAAAGAAATATGGAGATGTTGCCCACAACAGATTCTAGCTGACATTTTCTAGTATGTAATAGCAAAGTGAAAGCTAGAATCTGATTGGTTGCTATGGAAAACAGCTCTACGTTTCCTTTTCCGCAGTTTAGTAAATCTAGTCCTTGATGTCCTTCCACCCTACATGTCATACCATGATCAGAGACTTAAAAAAAAAGATGACTCCCATTCATTTATGTAAGTCCCAGTGAAACACAATAAATCATGAGTTACAGAGTAATTATTAAATATTTTAAAACATGAATTGTTTAGGAAGGGAGAAGCCACAGAGGCACATCAATTATAAATACGTCTGAAAGGGTAACATGAACAGATTCAATCTGAAGAGAGAACTCTTGCCAGAAGCTTTTATATTGTTTGCAGCATTCTCAAATAAAACCTTCTTTTTACAGATCCGAGAAAATAAAAGACAAGCTACGATGAGGGAATTCTTGAATGTTATATTTATAAAATGTACCTTATTTATTTACCTAAACATGCACAGCTATCTGTGTTATAACTACAGTGCGTGGCAGATGTTATGTATTGAAACTCTGAATGCAGGAATTGGTTTCTGTACGTTTCTGTACAAGTAACATGCGGGGCTTTATAACACACGTGTGAGGATATGCAATGTGGTCAGTGGGAGGCATTTAGATTGTACAGCATAGGTTAGTTTAGGCACTTCCGGACGACAAGGCATTTCTCACGCACAGCAATATGTGCAAAGAAGTTAAGGTAGTGTATGAACACATAAGTCAGCTAAAATCCGCACATAAAAGGGGATTGTCATGGGAGTGCACTAGTCTCTTAAGTGCGGACATTAGCAATTCCGTGTGTTTAAAAAACTCTCTTAAGTCTGGATCAAGTCCATTAGTCCTTATTACATACCTCCCAAGTGTCCCGATTCCAGCGGGACAGTCCCGCTTTCGGGGGACTGTCCCGCTGTCCCGCCCGCCTTACAACTTTTCCCGAGAGAGGAGCCCTGTAGGACCAAACCTGTCACTGAAAATGGCAGTCACCAAACCTATGCGGTCACTGCCATTCAAGAAAAGAAGTTTGATCCTACAGGGCTCCTGTAGGAGCTCTGTATTACAGTACTTCCGCACCACGTGACCGCAGCTAGCAGAGGGAGAGGGAGAGAAGACATCAAAAGGTAAGTAAGAGAAAATTAATTACAAGGGGCATATATATGGATGGCTGGACATAATTACAAGGGCCATATATATATGGATGGCTGGAGATAATTACAAGGGGCATATATATTGACGGCTGGACATAATTACAAGGGGCATATATATGGATGGCTGGACATAATTATAAGGGGCTGACATATACTAGAGGTACACATTTAATAAAGGGGCAGACATGGAGGCTGGACATATAATGAATGGGGCAGGCATATGGATGTCTGGAAAAATAATAAGGGCCAGACATATGAATGGCTGAATTAATAAAAGGTGCAGACACTAGACCCACCCTCTGGGCTGTGCTAGACACACCCACTTTCCACAGACACGCCCACTGGGTGGTACAAGACACCCCCCCCTCTACCATGCCGCAAAATTTTGTCCCTCTTTCCAATTCACAAATGTTGGGAAGTATGTTATTAGGTCTCTCATTTAATTTATCACACTGCACCTTTATATTGTATATTTGGAGGAGGTGGTACTGTGAACAGTGTACAATAGATTGTTCAAGGCATATTGGGCCGTACGCAGGTCTTAAAGACCGCATATACGCAATCTACGTTGCAAGAAGTAAAATAGATTACGTTACAAAATTACTGCGCATGCGCAGTAGTACTTTTCTGAAAACTCTGCATACAGCCCATTATCATTTTTGGTGTGTCTTGTAATTTTCACTTATGCTTTACTTCATGTCTACACTACTACTACCGCTGCCCACAATATAATAATATTAAATACTAGCACACTTTTATTTTATGTGTTTGGAGGAGGAGGTGGTATTAATATTGGTACTACAAGTGCCTGCATGCCGAAAACTTTTAATGGCAGCCTGGGCTTGCTGTGCACTGTAGATCGGGGGGTATTTTACGATTTAGTATGTTTCTAAGGGGAGGGTTTTTTAAAATATCGTTTTTAATTTATTTAAATGAGGTATTCACAGCCATATTGCATGCAATTGGCCGTGAATGTTGCCCTGTCCCATTGGGTGCACACTCAGTTGAACTAGGGCCTTCTTGCCTGTGATTGCAGTAAGAAGCATACTGGTGTAAATAATATGGAGAAACACCATGATGTCATACTAAAATGACTCACCCTGCTAAAACTGTCCTTATGCTTTGTTGTTTCCAATAGTGGAAGTAACCTTATGAATTGGTAAACTGGAGCACAAACCATGTTTTGCGCATACAATAAACCTGATAGTGCAGCATTTCTTAATGAAATGACAGGTCTGTGCAGGAGATGCTGGCTGTGGCCATTTCCGTCATTCGGCAACAGCATGTAGAACTTTGCAGTGGCTGCAGCATAAGTTCAATTTGCAATGCCACCATCTTAAGCAAGATGGAGCAGAGAAGGGAGAGGGGGGACATTATAGCAGCTTTCAAATACATCAAGGGTTGTGACCGTCTAGAGGAAGGTGGTATTTTTCAAAAGAAACGGTGCAATAGAACACGAGGGCATGAATATAAACTGGAGGGTGGTAGATTAAGAGGAAATGTGCGGAAAAATTACTTCACTGAAAGGGTGATAGATAAGTGGAATAGACTCCCATCTGAGGTGGTTGAGGCCAATACAGTAGAACAGTTTAAACATGTTTTCGATAAATATAGGGATATTCTAAATTGTAAACTAAATTGAGGGTAAATAGGGTCTAGGGTCAGTATAGTTTTGAATAAACAAATGGGCAGACTAGATGGGCCATGTGGCTCTTATCTGCCGTCACTTTCTATGTTTCTGTGTTTCTAAAATGTAGTAACCAGGGGGATTTCCACCCTTTATATGCTTCAGTGACTGGAGGAACAACAACAAGCCATCAAAACGTACACGTTAAACCATGAGATAGGGAGAGGAAGATGTTACCTTACTGCAGCACACTGGAGAACAATATGCAAGGTACTGAAACCCTTACAAACTGCAACCCATGAAGTGACTTCAGATGCTGTCACCCCCTTAAATAAGATGATGGAGAAGAAGCTGTAGAGACTGAAACAGGAGATGAAAGTAAGCAAATACACTAAGTATATTGGACTTGTAAATCAAGTTATTTATTAGCTTTGTAAGGCCACTAGGTTTCGAAACATTTTGATTTTGGATAATTACATTTTAGCAACCATGATCGATCCTAGATTTAAATCCTTTGTCTTGTCTTTTCCAAATGATACACATCTTTTTAGAGGTGCAAAGAGCTACTTGTGAGCAATTTGTAGTTTCTCAAATATGAGAACTGTTGCTTGATGGAAACTTTGATGGCCTGCATAAGCCTGTCAAAAAGGATGCATGGAAGGCGCTCAAGAGTATTTGCCAGATATTCTTAGGGAACCATAAGACGGACAGCTACAAAAAGCTGGTGGACAATCTCTTACAATCTTACAAGTTCATGGAGTATAACATGTCTCTGAAAGTCCACTTGTTGGACTCACACCTCACAGCTTCTTCCCAGCTACTCTTCAGAAGTCAGCGATGAATATGGTGAATGGTTCCATCAGGACATTTTCATAATGGAAAAGTGGTACAAGGAGAATCGGTCCAAGTATGCTGGCTGACTGCTTAAATTAGATGTTCCTGAGATAAGTCATAGCAACATTTTAAGTGTGTTAATTGTTTTCTATGTCTATGTTGTAAATAAACATAATATTGTAAACTTTACCTGCGTATCACTTAAAATCATTACGTGATAGTCATCATAATACACTTGCTTGAATTCAGCACATAAAACACTGGTGCCAAAAAATAATACAGCTTTTGTTGACCTGTGTAATTATTTGGTCATTGGCATTTAATTCCTCTTATGCTAGTTTTTTTTGTCTACACATATTAGGCTATGGGTACTTCCATTTGTCGACATCGTCTTCCACTAAGTGTTTGAAAGTGCATATGAACTGACCTTTGACTTGGACTGTGTTGGATAGAAACACATGATGACAAAGTTTTTAGGTCTGTGTGTCTATATGCTGTTTCTGCGGGTTTTTAGCAAAGTATTTCTTCAGTGTCAGTTTGCAGGTTTATCTGTGTAGGTCTAAGTGTATGTCAAGATTCTTAGGTA
The DNA here is from genome assembly GCA_011038615.1 of Limnodynastes dumerilii. Lineage (NCBI taxonomy): Eukaryota > Metazoa > Chordata > Amphibia > Anura > Limnodynastidae > Limnodynastes > Limnodynastes dumerilii. Next base: position 223,001 of record WWET01000887.1, on the reverse strand, counting down.
GTTTATTGGGTGCATATTTAAGGCCCTTATTAACAATGGATATGTGGTGAGAATTAAGTTCAAATGAGATAAAGAATTCCACAACCAAGCCTTACATGGTGAGCGAGCAGGTGAAGTTTTACATAATTATGGCTGATGTATTTATGATTGTATGCTTGCCAGAGCCTGCACACTATGATGATGATGGGCTGGATCTACAGGTTCTGTCCAGTAGGCCACTTACGCACTATAGTAACTTCTATCATACGAAACTTAGTTCCGTACGATAGTTGTTCCATCCGATGGGGACGCTCTTGCACTCCACCTGCACAAATTAAGAAGATGGGTGGGGGGAAGATTCAAATTATACAGTAGGGGCTGGGTTTAGGGGATACTCATGACTCAGCGGTCTTAGGACCACTGATCCGTACATTTAACTTAAGACAGGAGGACAGGGCAAGTTCATTCCCCTCACGTGCGTAATGCCAGACCCCCGCACACTTTCCGTATGTGTCTGGATCTGGTCTGATGTCATGTCCTTTCCCTAGAAGACGCTGGAGCTGAAACAGCTGTTGGAATAGTGCATATAGATGACTGCTGAGTATAAAGCCTCAAATTTTATTCAATGTTTGGAGGATTGTTGATTCCAATATACATTATATATGGATGGAAAGTTTGAATACATGGGGCCAGATTTACTAACCTACAAGTTTGGAAAAGTGGAGATGTTGCCCATAGCAACCAATCAGATTCTAGATCTTTCTTTTTACATACTAGAGAATGTCAGCTAAAATCTGATTGGTTGCTATGGGCAACATCTCCACTTTTCCAAACCTGCAGCTTTGTAAATTTGGCCCATGGACTTTAGGCTATTGCACATATTCATGGCTGCTGTCTGTTTTTTATAGTGTGTTTCTTTCATATGATGTTAGTGCTCATGGTTATTGATATTTGTATATTTTGACATTTATATGTGTGTGTGTGTGTGTGTGTGTGTGTGTGTGTATGTGTGTGTGTATGTGTTGCTAAATATTAACATAATGGTGATGGTAGAAATACAATTTTTTTATTTTGTTTTGATTTTTACATAATAAATTAAGTCATTTTATGTAAATATATTTTACATTAATATTAATTGAATCTCTCCTAGACATTCATAATCCATTTCATGTAAATTTGATGTGATTGATCTGAAACTGATGTTAATTGAAGCTCTCTGGTGAAAGATGATCATTCTGATGGTAATCATATTTGATAGACATTTTTAGAGACACTGCATTCAGATCTTTCAAATGGTTCACAATTCTAAGGAGGATTATGCATATTATTTATGAGATATAATCATTGCTGATAGCTTCGTGACCTTCAGATCATTTTTATATAAAAGTGTTTTTTTCAGATATACAAATGTATTTGGCAAATTATTTAAAGTCCTGCATCCTCTATAGTCCCTCTTATTCTCTTAAACTTTTTTAATTGTAAATTGACACATAAAACAAATGTTATTGCTCATAAAAATGCCGGCTTTATTAATATAAAATAACATGTGAAATTACTGACAAAGGGAAGGCAAAGCATAGTCACTACAAAGTATTAAAGGATGGACAAAGGACTGGATCAACAATCTGAAAAAAGGAAGAAATCAGTTGGAAAGTTATTCCTGGACAAAACATTACATTTATTTTATTCTTTGCATGCAGGGAGAAATCTATTATTTAGTCTGGGACTGGGTAAAAGCACCTCTCCAAATACTTTTTGCAACAGATGAAGTTTGCCTCCCCTGCAATTCAACATGGTTTTGCCCATGTGTAACTTTCCACCTGTTTTCATCTTATCATCAAACTCAAATCTGCTCTAATATTCCTAAAAAAAATAAATCACAATGGGATGCCCACCAGCTAAGGCAAAACCTACTATGCACACCAAAAGTGAAGGCAGGCTGTCTCAGGTTAAGACAGATGCAACTATGTCATGATAAACAAAGGGAAAACATGACTCAGAGACATTTTTATAAAACATGGTCCTGTGTTCCTGTGCCAGTTTCCCACCCCCGGGGCTTTAACCTATTTAAGAAAGATCTATGCATTTTCATGAGTACTAAATTGTGCTTATACTGTGCTCAATACCTAAATTGAGCATTTCTATTTATTACCTGAATCGCTTTTATATTTTATTATTAATATTATTATTATTATTATTATTAATATTATTATTAACATTTATTTGTATAGCGTCACCAATTCAGTGCTGTGCTGTACAGACTATGGTTAACCTACTAGCATGATTTTTTTGGTGTATGGGAGGAAATCAGAGCAACCGGTGAAAACCAAAGACATGGAATATATTATTATTATTATTATTATTAATATTATTATTAACATTTATTTGTATAGCGTCACCAATTTTTTGCAGTGCTGTACAGACTATGGTTAACCTACTAGCATGATTTTTTTGGTGTATGGGAGGAAATCAGAGCAACCGGTGAAAACCAAAACATAGACATGGAAAACATGCAAACTGCACACAGATAAGGGAATTAAAATCAGCGCTTTGAGGCACACATGCTAATCACTGAGCCACCGTGCTGTATCCTGCATTCGATAACTCAATCCAGCTGTGATGCTTATCTTGCTCCTGGAATTTACAACCCTCTTCAGACGTCTACAGATTTTATGCTGTTTGTGATACTAATTCAGGGTTGCCGACTCTCCCGGAAATTTTGCCAGGTATCCCGGGAGAGCCAGCAAACCTCCTGCAAGCCCCGACCAGCTATTAATGTCAGTTGTAATTCTTAGAGTTACTAGGGATGGGTGGGGCTTCCCGGAGGGGAGTTTTAAAAAGTCGGCAACCCTGTACTAATTTGATTAAATTGATTGCAATTTGATCCCAGTATCTGTACCGTATTCCCGCTACCTACAACCAGTATCATGTGCTTATCTCCTGTATTCAGTACTCTGGTCCTATTTGCTGTTCCTGGTCTCTACTCAGTGTCTGAATTACTCCTCCGCTCAGTCCCGACTTTGCCTTCATGTGAGTGGCCATGATTTTAGAGCAGTAAAAACCAAAGCCATACTTCTACCCTGTTAGACTGTTTGTCTCCCACTGTCATGTCGGAAAAGAGGACTTTCTCACCTAGAAACATAAAAAAACAAAAAAACTGTTAAGTGCTTCTGTGACATTCTCAGCACACACACACACACACACTTTTTCACCCCTGGCTTCTTGAGCAGATAAAATTGTTATTAGGCAGTCAGGAAATAGCTCTCACTGCTGGCTTTCTGTTCTCCTGGCTGTTGCTAAGCAACCGGAATGCTCTGCTAATAGCACAGTCAGGCCTACACAAGCCACTCCGGGTGCTAGCATGATTGACACGTTTCAGGGGCAGTACAGTGGCTCAGTGAGTAGCATTTGTGCCTCACAGCGCTGAGGTCATAAGTTTGTTTTCCAAAGCCTTATCTTTGTGGAGTTTGCATGTTCTCCCCATGTCTGTGTGGGTTTTCTCCAGTTTCCTCCAACATGCCAAAAAATATGTTTGTTAAATTAGTTGATAAAAAAAATAAAATAACCCTAGTGTATGTGTGTGGTAGGGAATGTAGCTCCAGGGGGTTAAGTGTTCTATGTATAATAACTGTAGGGTGAAGGGCTTGGGGGAAGTTTGAGGAAGGGTTTCTTCACAGGAAGGGGGGTGGTTTGGTGGGAATGGCAGATTAGATGGGCCAAGTACTTCTTATCTGCCATCAAATTCAATAAATATTTGATCAGGAACCTCCTCAAATCACCTAAATGGAAGAAAAGAAATATTAGCCAACTACAATTATAAAATTGAGCCATAAAACAACCTTCAGTCAAGAAACAAGGATAAAAATAGACAGCAAGGAGAAAATAAGATAAAGTATCTAGAGCAGGAGCAAAAAGCCAACCACAAATAATTGAACTGCTAGTAAGAAAAATAAATTCACCTCTTGGTTATAGGAGATAACTAATAAAGTCTCATATGTATTAACCACCAATAGAATATGACAACACCTCTGTAATCTCCCTCTCTGATAAATAAGTAATCTATGCAAAAAAGAATCTGGTAAATATTTAAGGTGTTCCATAATTAAAAGGTACAGAAGCTAGTATTCTTTCATTATAAGTCCTAATATTAACTAAGATATCTAAAAGAACATAATAGGTTAAGTATTGGTGCACAAGCTGTCAAGGTGGCACTTATGACGTCCACTGCCACCTCTCTGCCCTCCTTGTGGCACCTGGTCATGTTCCTCTTTTGCATAGGGGTACTTTCTAGTCTGTATCTGTCTGTTCTCCATGCTCCCCTTCGCTCCAAGGAATCATTTGCCTCCCTCCATTAAAAGAACCAAGGACCCCATAGGGCCGCAGGGACATAAACAGCAGACAGGGGCCTCAAATCTATACATTTGGCAGGCTTGGGGTTAATTTGTTTTAATATAAGGGGGGTTGGGATAGAGAAGGGGTGGGAGGTGGAGTTACAGGGATGGGGGGAGTTAGGTAGCTTATATATAGGACTAGCAGTGGGGGAGTGAGGCACTCGTTGCAGAGGATTCAACTTTCCCTCCCTCCCATTAGAGTTTAAGTTTTGTTATGTGTTTAACCAACTTTTATTTTCAGACGGAACATGGTGGGGCGGTAGTGGTGGAGAGGTCAGCAAACAAGGTTTGGAGCAGGGGGACAATGTTGTTAGGGGGAGCAGGGGTGGTCCGATCTCATAGCAGCACAACCCTTGCGGTGAGGGCACCAAACCATTACCGGCTGGGCCTTGCGTAGGTAACATTGAAACGGATCGAGCTGGAGGATCGTACGGGGGTCGCCTAGGTCAAGGTAGATGACCTCTTGGTAAGATGGTTTGCTGAACCTCCCATTGACTATTGGGCCACCTAGTTTATTTAAGATTGACTCGCTTAGAGTCATTAATAGGTCAATCAATTAATGCAATTCTAATTTGGCACAATTCAATAAATGACATGTTCCCCGTTTAAACCCAGTTATCGGTGTCTGTCCTGGCTGCTAGGTGTATGATTGGGCACTATGCCATTTGCTGTTTAGTGCTTTTCTCAATGTTATGTGTGCAGTCATCTTGGAAATTTCACATGATCTGAGTTAACCACCTGGACTCACATGACCCAAACCACCAATCCTTAAGAATGCACTATTTAAACCCTAGGCACTGTGCAAACAGTGCCAGAACAACTAGTGAACTTTACTTGTTACCTGTCTCCTGTGGATCACCATTGGAATTCTCCTGTAGTGTCCTGAACCAAGCTTCCAGATAGTCTTGCCTTGGACTTCAGTTTATTCATCTGCTGTGTGCAGCACCAGCCTCTCCTGCTGCAATAGTCTCAATGAGCAAGAACCCTTCATCAGCCTGCTAAACCTGCCCAGGTCTGGCAACAGAAATCTTGGGGCCCATACACTCATGTATTTGGGGGCCCATCCCTACTTAATAGTGTATTGCAGGGATCCATCTGAACCTTGGAGCCCG
>WWET01000887.1:200981-217484 GCA_011038615.1 Limnodynastes dumerilii | reverse complement strand
GTTTCAGCTCCAGACTCCAGACTTCAGCTTATCCATCTGCTGTGTGCAGCACATTGCCTCCACTGTTTCAATTCTGATTCCATTCCAGTCCAGTCCCCTCTGCAATAGCTCTGTGTCTCTATGGTTTTATTCCTGGTTTCAGTCCAGTCTAATTTAGTACTCTCTGCAATATCTCTGGTCTCTATTGTCTCAGGCCTAGTTCCAGTCCAGTCCAGTACTCTCTGCAGTAGCTCTGTGTCTCTATTGCTTCAGTCCTGTTCCAGTCCTGTCTGCAATAGCTCTGTGTCTCTATTGCCTCAAATCTGGTACCAGTCCAGTCCAGTACTCTGCAATAGCTCTTTGGGCCTGATCCAGACCTACGTTCATGAAACGCCCTTGTGCGTAGCGTATTTACGCCAACGTAACTACGAAGCACTCCGCTAGGCACTCCCCTCGGGCGTCCGTATTTAAGCCGTCTTACGCCCACCAAACCCTACCCTAACTTTTCTGTGCGTAACCTAGGGCGTCCATAAGTTCCTTGCGTAGTTACAATACTTAGCATGCCCATACTGTATGATTTAAATGCCTCACCCCGCCCTCGAAGTGTAATTACCGTATTTGTAAGGCTGGCATGCCCCTTCGAGCTTTGTTACGAAGCTGGCACGCTCAAGGCCCATATGCTCAGAGTTTCGTTGCATAACATCGACCCCGTGCATGCGCAGTAAGTAAAAAAGGTCGCTTTTACGCTTACATAATGTGAAAAACGCTCCCGGGCATAGGTCTGGGTCAGGCCCTTTGTCTTTATTGCCTCTGTCCTGGTTTCAGTCCAGTCCAGCCCAGTACTTTCTGCAATAGCTCTGTGTCTCTTTTGCCTCAGTCCTGGTTCTAGTCTAGTCCAGTACTCTCTGCAATAGTTCTATGTCTCTATTGCTTCAGTCCTGGTTCCAGTCCAGTCCAGTACCCTCTACAATAGCTCTGTTCTCTATTACATCAGTCCTTTGTAAATTGCTCTGAAGGGATCACCTCTCTTAAAACCTATGTAGATCGCGTAAATAAAGGTACTACGCATGCACAGTTTAACCGTTCCTAAAATTTGCACAGAAAATAGCAGCAGCTTCTTAACTCTGAATCAGGTAATTATTTATTTTTTAAGTGTGGATTGTCATAAAATACAATAGGACGTCACACATGTGGATCTTTATTTTACTATCAAACAGTGGCCTCACTGGGGTTGGTGTCACCTGGTATGGAAATGGTATAACCCCCCCATGTACCTTCTTCCACACAACAATGTGGTAATGTCTTTTGTGCTGTCACTCATAAATGATAATTTCAATTATTCAATGTAATGGCAGTAGTAATGACATAAAGCAGCAAAATTAAAATTACGCCTTTAAATTTCAATATCTTTTGACAGCCTATATGTATTTACATAGTTTAAAGTAGTTATAATTGCAGCCCCCCTTGTATGTCCCAACTATCACTGCAGCCCCCCTTGTATGTGTCCAACCAGTACTGCAGCCCCCTCTTTTCATCATCATTGTAGCTGCCATTTGTATGCCCCAGCCATCATTGTAGCCCCACTTGTATGTCCAGCCACTGGAGCCCCCTTATATGTTTTTTGTTACCTTGGCTAAGCTGGCCAGTCCTTGCCTGTCTTGTTCTTCTTCTTCTTCTTCTTCTTCTTCTACTCTCTTCTGCAACGCTCTGTTCTCACTGTCAGCGTCACTCCCTGAGAGAGAGAGCTACTGCGGAGGAGATGTGTTCTCCAATGCAGGAGGTGCCTGGCTGGCTGTTGTTAATGCGCTGAGCCAGCCTGTTTCTCTCCCCTACCGGCAGGGGTGACGCAGTGGAAGCTCCATCTCCCCCTTTCAAGAATGACACCTGGTCCGCACCTCCCGTGACACCAAGGCTAGCAAATCTGTGCAGATCAAACTAGGTTTAGGATTCTGAGGTTTAACATACACAGAAAAAGGTTTGTATCTACAAGATTATAAAATAAACCGAATTGACACAGGAATTGCAACATGATAGACTGTTGCACAAATTAATTGATCTCTGCAAATCTTGATAGTCAAGTAATCTCCTTTGCCGTACTCTTTTTAAAGTGTACAATGCACACTATTGAGAATCCAAAAAGTATCTTGAGAGGGCACTGGTTTTTAAAGTAAAGGGAACAGAGCCAGGCAGTCACCTAGGAATCCTCCAGATAGAGGGTTATCAATGTGATGTCAGTTAAGACAATAGTCTTTAAGACTGTTTCAGGCACTGTTACTATATAGTTACTGGTGTCAGGTGCTAGGGGCTCCCTCTGGGTTGATGTGGATTTTTTTGTACAAGCATTTAAACACCCCTGACCTCTGGTAACCTGACTCAGCCCTACTGCTCTTAGCAGACTATTTAAACCAGCATTAGCTTTAGTTCTGGTTTTTCTATTTCAGCATTCCTGTTCCTGTATGTGCAACTGCTATTTATATAGAAAACAGCATGTTTGTGTAATTATCACTTACCAGCACACATCTTATATTATGCTGTTTTATTTATCTGTCGCAGCACATAGTTTCTCTGTTCTATTCAGTGTTCCTCTGTATAATTCAGCAGTGCTCCAGTACAGATAGTCTGTATAAATCAACACTGTTCCAGCATGATATTTTTCCCTATAATTCAGGATTGTTCCAGTGTATATCCTGTCAGTACAATTCATTATTGTTGCAGCGCACAAATGAGCTCATATCTAAATACTGAACACAAACATCTATAAAAAGAGCTGAAACACACAGCCAGGCGCCTATACAGCTAAAGGAATTTGTTCAGGAAGAGTGCACCTAGCTATCTGATTGCAGTGATTGACAGAAGTTGTGCATAAGTTTTATTCCTCCAAATACAAGTGAAAATTCAGATTTTCATCCTTTATATTTTGTACAATAGCCTCGATGTAGTATAACAGTCCACTCTCATGCCCTCAGTTCAATATATGCCCCATTGTAGTGCCCCAATTCCTTTTTATACCTAACTTATGTAGTGCCAGGACACAAAGAGGTTCTATACCAGGCAATCATCTGGCTGGGTTGCTAAAATTTGGACTCATGAGTAGAAGCTGTTATTAGAAGCTGTGGCCTATATAGTGTACTGTTTTACTACAATGCCATAAACCCGCCTTATGTCTCAAGAATTGTGGAATTCAGGGTGATGAATTGACATTTGAATCTGGCCCATTATTATTATTGTTATTATTATTATTACCAATACTTCATCTCCTGATTCCTCTAAGCTTTTTTCTCTAACCTCATCTCTTGGTCTCTCCCAGTGACGTAATTATTTTACTCTTTTACATTGATCTTTTACTATCTTGTATGATTCTTATACTCAATTGCATTGATCTTGTATTCTCTAAATTATGCTCAGTGTGTGATCTTACTAATTCTCCTCACCCTCACCTTATCACTTGCAACCCACTAGCTCTAATATTTTGAGTTCTAATAATACAAAAGCTTCTCATACCAGTAGAAATCTTAATACCATCAATATTTATCAACTTTCTCAATCTGTGCAAAAAGTATATTCTACAGTTCCTAATTTCCACTCTCCTGATATGGCAGTGTCTCACCTTAACTAAACCCTAGCAGTTGCCCTTGAGGAAGTCGCTCCAGCTATCCCTCACATACCATGATGACTTCAATGTCACACTATGGCACACTAAGGAAACATGAAACCTTAGAAAACTATTCAGCAAAGCAGAACGTCACTGGTGCATAACTCCTTCTCCCCAAGACTTTTTAACTTACGCCAACACTTTTCGAGGTGCAACAACACTCTTGAAAAAACACTCAGATGCTCTGGACAATGCCTAACAATCCTAATTTCAAACTTTTATTTCTACTCAAGATTCTATACCAAAAAACCATCTAACTCTCTACTGAACCCTCCTGTACAAAATCTAGGTCAAGATTGACAAGATCAGACAGGAATTGTCCTCCTCCAAATCTCATAAGCTAACATACCGCTTAACACCTTTCCTAAGCACTCTGGCATCATGTCCTCATTCCAACCCACAGATGAAGAGAAAGTATCTGCTCTTTTCTTATCTGCCTACTCGCTACCTGTCCTCTTGATCCTGTACCCTCACAAGTCAGTCAATGTCTGTCTTCTGTGCTTATGCCAACCCTAATGGCAATCTGCATTCTCCTTCTCTCTACTGGTATCTTCCTGTCTGTATTAAAACATGCACTAATCACTCTAATTCTAAAAAAAAACAACTCTGGCCCCAAATTAACGGCCTATTTCCCAGCTTCCATGCCCCTCAAAGTTGCTCAGGAGACTTGCCTACACTCACCTTACTCACTCCCTCTCCTCACACAATCTTCAGGATCCTCTTCAGTCAGGCTTTCGTTGTCAACACTCCACCAAAACTGCATTGACCAAGGTGGTCAATGACCTAATCACTGCTTAAGGTCACTACTTCCTTTCAATGCTACTGGATCTTTCTGCAGCTTTTGACACTATTGACCATTCTCTTCTCAAACAAATGTTACAATCCCTAGGTATACAGGACATGGCTCTTTTCTAGTTCACATCCTACTTGTCTAATCGCTCTTTCAGTGTTTGCTTTTCTGAACCCACCTCCTCTGCTCTTCCCCTATTTGTTGGAGTACCACAAGGCTCGGTGTTGGGTCTATTGCTCTTCTCTATCTATACCACTTCCCTTGGACTACTATTAAAGTTTTTGGGATTTATGTATGCAGTTGATACATTATAAATAAATCTATCTATCCACTTCTGATCTCTCACGGTCTGTGTTGGTCCACCTAACTGAATGTCTCTCTGTCATTTCATCTTGGATGGCCAGCTATCATCTCAAACTTAATCTTTCAAAAACAGAACTAATATTATTTCCACCTGCCAATAAAAGTTACCTACCTGGTCTCTCCATCTCTGTTGACAACCAAAATAATCCCTACTCATAAAGCTTGATGGTTAGGTGTAACCCTTGACTTTGTTTCTAAATCCTGTTACATACATCTAAAAAACATTTACAAAATACACATATATCTCACGCAAGACACTGCAATAACTCTCATTCATGCATTACTTACCTCCCACATTGATAATTGCAATGCTCTCCTTATTGGACTCCCACATTATAAATTTACCCCCTACAGTCTATATAGTCACCAGTCTATATACAGTTGAAATATCTTGCTTTCTCAGATCTTCACGGGACATACTTCTCTCCTCTACTCTAAACAAATGTTCTGATTCCCAGTTACAGGATTTCTCCTGGGCTGCACCCACTCTTTGGAATAACCTTCCTTGCCCAATAAGACTATCCTCTACTCTCCAAACTTTCAAGCTCTCCCTTAAAACTCATCTGTTCATACAAACTTACCAACTTGCACAACCTACTGCTTAATAGTTTTCTACCCTATTTACAACAACTTTGCTATCCAGTTTTCCTTTCTGTAAAATGATTAACAGAAATTAGAAAACTTTACTTTCCATACTAAAATTACCCTCTGTACTACTATCACCGCTATGTGACTGGACATACATTGAGCCCTTTTACCTTACATGCTGGCTGGTCCATTGTGTTATAAATAGCACTTGCCCCTATGTATTAATCCCCAATGTCCTATATAGTGTTCAAAGGTGGCAGCATGCCTTGGGACTGCATCTCAATATTTGAGGCTCTCTGATAAAAGTATAATGCAGAGCTCCAAATATCATATTTATTACAACTGAAGCTGTATTTTACCTTTCAAAATAATTCAAAGCCCACATCCACATTGATCCAACAACGCTTTAGAAAACCTGCTTTTGGTGGAGCCATGCATATACTAGGAGTACTTCCCATGCCTCTTTATGTTATCACTAGCTTTTGTTGGTGTTGTATTCACATTTAATGTACAATACTCATTTTTTCACCTGGCTTTTGTTGAATTCAAGGTCAGATTAAAGCTGTAAAAGACATGATTAATCTTCATTTCAGGCTTTTACGTCACAGAAACTTGCATAAGGGTTGGTAGACTTTTTATAGCAACTGTATAACTAAATTTATAGATTGTAATACAACATCCCCCATTCCCCTGGAATTTCCATGCTGGTTTAAACACCAAGCATATATTAGGAAAAGTGTTTAGTTAAGGTAAAACAAGTCATCAGGAAGGCAGGAAAACTAAAAAAAATAAACATCTTTAATGAGTATTATTATTATTGGTTCAATGAATTTAAAATTTTAACAGAGAAAATAGAAAAATAAAATAACAGTCTAAATTGGTTTACAGAGAGATGGACGTGGATGTGGACTAGCAATAGAACTTGCAATTTGCATCTCTGAGAAGCTCAGAAAAATCAGGAAGATTTTGTGCCAAGATGCACGTCCATCCTCTCCTCGCAATCAGTAAGATCATCCAGGAAGGGCTCCAGGTCCTGATACAGTCACTCAGGATTTATCTGCTTTGGTCTAGGTACCACCACAGTGTGCAGCTTTATCTTTAGCTCCCTCTTCCATGGAGCTATTAATCTGAACAGCAACAGCAACAATTCCTAATACCAGTACCAATACCAATACCACTTTTCCTCTGTGCATTTGACCAGCAGTTAGTGTATTCAAGTATATACCAAATGTGATCTCACACACCAACAGTCAGATCTAATATAACATAACAACTATCTACTGCTGAGAAATATCTACCCATAAGCTATTAACAGTGCTCCTTCACAATGAAGATACAGCAACCACCCGGAAAACAACTTTATATACTACTCAAAAAAATCTCTATAAATTACAGCAGGCCCACCATGGATAAAAACTGCCCAGGACAGAATCAGACGAAGATAAAGAAAAAAGCAAAAGTTACTCTCCCACTGACATCATGAACTCACTCAATAAACCCATAGCAACATTGCCTAACTCCTTCACCTTTGGATGCCACTTTCAACGCCACTATCCAGAATAAAAAAAAAACTCCTACAGGTGTCTATGCAAGCTCATCAAAACAAACAGACACTAGAGGAAGGCTTACCATAACATTGCAAACCTCAAAGACCAGAGCACCCATTCCCAAAAACAAAGAATTCAATTGTTGAGTTGACAGTGTAAAAATCAAATCCCTGCAAGATAACATGCACTTGATTGGCCTGACATATTCCATGAAAACAACACTGAAATAGTTCCTGTCACTCCCCCTCCCTAAAAATTTAAGACACCCAATTACCTCCAGGACAGTTCATCATAGGACGGGCCCACAAATTATACAGCACCAGCGATAATCTAAGCTAAATAATTGCCTAAAACTATGCACAAGTCACCAATTATCCTATACTGGATGATAAACGCCTTCTTCTCTTCCATTACTTCTCAAAGAAGTCTCCAAAGCAAGAAGAGACTTTGCTCCAATATGCTCTATGCTAATGTAAAAAGAAAAGAAATTTGTGCTTTTACACCCAGCATGCCTCCAACTATTCAGTGAGTCAAAATCCAAAGACTTCACTATGCCAGGAGATTCCCATATTTTCCTAGAAGAAGAAGGCAAGATCAGTATCTCTCCTGAGGCTGAAACAGTCTGACAATAACTTTAACAATGCTGTTTGTGTTATTCCTTGATGGACATTTAGACCTTGCCAAATTATATCCTACACAGACAAATAATGTCTTATTTCCCCCTCATACTCATCTCTGATGGACTCATAGTGGGATATGATATATGATAATATTTGTTATAAAAAGCAATGCACTCTAGAACATATTTCTTAGGCTAATGTCAGCTTACCTAAGGCAGTTCACAATATGTTTCCCAGAATTATTATGCTCATATGAAACAAGATTAGAACCGAAATACTGAGTACCCATACCCAACATAAGCCTAATATCTACAATTTACAGATCTCTCTCCTACCATGCGTCCTATGTGCTATAGTTGTTATTTAATCTATACAAATGCAAACAGAGTGGAAGCGCCACTGTGACTGTAACACAAAGTACCAATAATGCAGGTACCTGCATATTCACATGTCATGATCTTTTTGCATTAGAGTACAATAGGCCAGTACAGTGATTGGCATTATTGGTACTTTGTGTTACAGTGTCAGTGGTGCTTCCACTCCACTCCATTTGTCGGGACATTTGTATGTGTGTTTTACAAAGACAGACAGTTATAAGGCAAAGCACTCAATAGTAGTAATCTATTGTAAACAATGGTGGGTGCAATTCAAGGTTCAAATAGTAAATATATCAAAAAGAGAAAGTGGCTAACATAAAGATAGTCCACCAAATAGAACCCTTTAAATGCACTCCACACTTGCTGTAGCTAAAAACATATAATGCACAAGTCACCAATTATCCTATACTGGATGATAAACGCCTTCTTCTCTTCCATTACTTCTCAAAGAAGTCTCCAAAGCAAGAAGAGACTTTGCTCCAATATGCTCTATGCTAATGTAAAAAGAAAAGAAATTTGTGCTTTTACACCCAGCATGCCTCCAACTATTCAGTGAGTCAAAATCCAAAGACTTCACTATGCCAGGAGATTCCCATATTTTTCTAGAAGAAGAAGGCAAGATCAGTATCTCTCCTGAGGCTGAAACAGTCTGACAATAACTTTAACAATGCTGTTTGTGTTATTCCTTGATGGACATTTAGACCTTGCCAAATTATATCCTACACAGACAAATAATGTCTTATTTCCCCCTCATACTCATCTCTGATGGACTCTTAGTGGAATATGATATATGATAATATTTGTTATAAAAAGCAATGCACTCTAGAATATATTTCTTAGGCTAATGTCAGCTTACCTAAGGCAGTTCACAATATATTCATTCAGTACATTCTGGGTACGTAACTCACCCTATACTACCTAACAATGTGAGGCTGTGGAGATGGTTCAAAAGGCAGAGTGTTTTACAAAGAGAAAGAAGCTGCCTGGTCTATTTAAGCGCTATTTTTCAACTGTAACATCTCCCTTTCATAGCGTTATTTAATCTATGCCCTCAGGTGTGCACCTCTTCCTCACTGACACTAGAGATATCATTATCTGGTTCCACCCTCACTTCTTTCCAGTTTCAAGAAACCAGCGATCTTTTAGCCCACTGTTTTGTCACCTGATATTCATGTTTCTGCTTGTTGTTACCTTCTGTTATATATATAGTTTGAAATGTGATGCAATCCCCTTACTTAGTCATATTCCTTCTCCCCTTGAGCTGCATGTGGAGAGCTGGAAAAACAACATATTACCAAAGGCTAACATCCCAGCAGTCTAGACATAACAACCATTACATTTTGTTCATGGAATGTTGGGAGCACATATACTTACCCATAAACAAAGAAACAAAAATCCTAATATACAGTATCTAAAAAACAGACCTACAATACCTCCAAGAAACACACTTAACAAATAAAGAACATAAAACTAACCTTATAACACTACACTCCACATGGAATAATTGGGAAAAGTTATTATTCTGGCTCTCCTATGGGACTGATTACAGTGTTCACTTCCTCCCACTCCCCAGAGGAACTATCTTGAAAGGTACATTTTACATCCTAGATTGTTTGTTGTTTTTATAATTATTGAATTTATCATTTCAAAATTGTGTTCAGTAGCTGTGCCATCAGAGCCTTTTACCAAAGCATTATCATTATTATTACTACCTGTTCTTAGAGGTTGGGACTCTTATTGTGGTCTGCTGCAGGAGAGGTGAGTAACCTCTCCAGGGACTTTTAATGTTAGGGGGAGGGTTAGGGTTAGGTGCTGGGGAAGGGAAGTAGGGCCATGGAAGGGAAGTGTTAGGGTAAGGATTAGTGAAAGGGTAGGGATTAATTTTGATACTTACCATTCGGAGGCTGAAGCAATCAATTTCCCAGATGGTTCGGAACTGGCTGGGAGAGAACGGCCCTATCGAAATAGGTTTGTTCTCAATGGGGACCCACACTCGAGTAGCACTTGTGTATCACAGCACTGAGGTCATGAGTTTGATTCCCAGATTAGGCCTTATCTGTGTGGAGTTTGTATGTTCTCCCCATGTCTGCGTGGGTTTTCTCCGGGTGCTCTGGTTTCCTCTCACATGCCTAAAACATGCTGGTAGGTAATATAAACTCCACAGTATTTTATTTTTTAATGGCACCACTTAAAAGAGAACACAGAGAAAAGAGTCCATTGATCTTAAGATAATAAATTAAGGATAAGGGCTTCAGGTTTAGTGAAGTTGATTTTAAAATTGTATTGGTGGCCATAAGTCTTGAGAGGTTTGAATAGGTTGATTACAGAGATTAGTGGCCGAGTTAGGGTGAGGAGGATGTCATTGGCAAAGAGGTACAGCTTGTGCTCCCAGCCACCAACTAGGATTGGTCAGATTGCCATTAATCATCATTTAGTGGAGGGTTGGGAGTAAAGGGCAAGAATTCCCTGAAGGAAGTTATCTAAAATACCAAAGTGTTGGATTGTGTGAAATCCTGTCGAATGCTCTTTTAGCATCAAGTGACAGGATAATGGTGGGGAGAGAATGGGAAATGGTAATGTGGATTAGATTGATAGCCCATCTGGTTGACGGCCCAGAATGAAGCCCATCTGATCATTTTGGATAAGCAATGGCAAGAGGAAATTGAGAGGGGGGGGGCTAAAATTTTACAATAGATCTTAAGAGAGAGATGGGACGAAAGTATGTACAATTATAAGGATCTTTATTTTATCTTATTTTCTATACCCCATCTTCTCCCCCCTGAGCTTGTGTGTATGCTGGCCATGATGAACTCTCCGTTGCTTCTTCTTTCATGTAACAGAGCTTTGTTGCACTGTTTGCATGCAACATTCATTTATTTCAGTTATATATAAAGAACATGATAGTTTTCCATTATGAGAGACACAATTTAAATAATATCTGGAATGAAGCATTTTCCCTAGACAAATATTGAATGAGCAAATAAAATGTATCAGTTCATCATAAAACATATAGTTTCCATGTTAAATGAGTTTCAGACAAACAGTAATTTCAAAAGAATGAAAAAAGTTCCTTTTACTTGTTTTCCAGGTAGCCTGCTAATTTAGGAGTATTATTTTACTCTTGACATTCTCATCTAGTAAATGTAAGATTTCCTTCACTACAGGGAATCCACTCAACACTGAAGCAGACGTAAAAGGACCTGTTGAGAGACAGAGAACAATAACGTACATATTAAAAATCGCTTTGTTTGCTGTTGGAGGGTTTAGTACACTACTTGTTATAGTCTTGGCAGATAAATCTTTCCACTGACAATGCCAGTTCAGCAAGTACTATATGACCTAGAAAAGCAGGTAGATTTACATAATTTCCTGCTTTCAGAAGAGTTCCACTGGCAGTCTTGTCATACATTAACACATAACCTTAACAGGGATAACAGAAATGGATATGTTTCTATAATTTCCAAACTGCTTTTCAAATACCTCTCTGTATTCAATTTTTAATAACACTACATCCACTGTCTTTTATTCTTAGTCTTGTCCTTATTATGTAGTGTTATATCACATGGATTTGTGTTATATTTATATGAACAAACACTCCTGACTTCTCTAATGTTTGTTCTATAGTCGGTGCTCAATAGATAGTGTCTACCCTCATGAGCAGCATACTGTCCACTGGCAAGCAGTGAATTTTATATCAGTAAATAATCTATCTCTATAAAAGTCATTCTGCCCCTCACCGTTATACGCATGCGCAGTAGCGTCCACACATTGGGACGCTACTGCACATGCCCAACAGCGAGGGGCCGGAAAAAAAACCACACACACACACACAAATTCCCCCCTCTTTCCTGTGAGTCCCTTTTACTTACCTTTACCTCCCAGTTTTGGGACCCAGTATTGGGACGGGGAGAGCATGGTGGGGATACTGGGGGGGGCTGGAGACATGATGGGAATACTAAAGGGCTGAAGACATGATGGGGATGCTGGAGACATGATGGTGGACTGGGGGAGGCTGGAGAAATGATGGGGATACTGGGGGGGGCTGGAGACATGATAGAGATACTGGGGAGGTGGAGACATGATGGGGATACTGGGGAGCAGCTGGAGACATGATGGGGGTTCTGGGGGGGAAAAATGAATGTCCAATATTTTTCCCGTCTTTATGACGGGTTTTAGACTAGTGTAGTTTATAAAAAAACATCTTTGACCGGATTCACATATAAGTGGTTATTCTGTACATTAGCCTCTGAAAGGGTAAATTCTACCCACTGGAGTGTAGTACAAGCTGACAGGTGACTTACACACCTAGCAAACATAAGTCGTATGTCTTTATTAAGTCTGGATCCAGCCCCATGATAGTAAATAAATATAGCAAGACCAAGGTTAGAGATTAAAAAATGCAATATTTCCTTTGGTACTTAGGATCTTCACATGAAAGTATTAAGTATCAAAGAAATCCTTCACATGAAGGTCGTAAGTACCAAAGGAATAATTAATATGAGCTGTTCCTATGTAATGCTCTACTTAGTAACAATTATGAGGGAACCATATACTTGGTCCGCATATTGTTTTGTGGCTCCTGCATACAATTTATCTGCTGCTGACAGTAGTTGTGAAAATCTGATTTGTAAGGCTGTAATATAATTTTCCTAATATCTACTGGCACTTTTTTACTTTGTATTTTATCCAGTATGATTACAGTTTAGCAATGATACATAGCAGGGGGTATATGGAAGAAATTATCCATCCTTTTTGGGGTAAGTTTGCTTTACTAATACCATAATAAATGCTAAATAGTTACTACACAGTTGCCTCTGCCTTTGTCCTTTTTTCTTAATACCATTTTAAATATTTTTAGCTTAAAAATCTGGAAACAATGGGGTAGATCCGGGACAATGTACACAAGTGAATTTACGCTATCCACTAGCGTAAAGGTGCTCATTAGTGCTTACTGCGCATCCGCGTGGCAGATGTTACACCACGTAAGTCATAGCGTTAGGGGCAGTCACATATCAGTAGCTTGTCAACTTACGAAGGGGCATGCCAGCCATACGCAACCTGTATTTACGCTTCAAAGGCGAGGTGAGTTATTTAAATCGTACAGTATGGGTGTGCTTAGCAGCGTAGCTACATGAGGGATATATGTACGAGTAAAGTTAAGGTAAGGTTTGGAAAGTGTAAGGCGGCTAAATACGTACATGAGAGGGATGTACCTAGGGAAGTGCATATAGGGTACACTAGCGTAAGTATGCAGCATAGTAAAAGCGTAGCTCTGGATCAGGCCCAATGTTTTCACATTTTTTAAGATTAAAAAAATTTGTAAATAGTCACATTGATGTGTATTGCGTTAATCAAATATATCATGTCATATTAATTGTGAAAAAATACCAAAAAAGACCAACATGATATTTGGTACAGTACTTCTATTCATTATCCAGTACATATTAATTACATCAACTTATTCTACATGACTATGATCTAATCACGATCACTGCATCTTATGTCTTTTGTTTACCTTGTTCATCACTTGACCTTCTTTCATTTCTCTGCACTTCCTGGTATTCTCTCTCAGCTGAAAGTATTAACCCACTCACTCATTCCCTTGCTGGACTCACTTCTCAACTGCCTTATTTAAACCCCTCTCTGGCTACACCTCCTTGTCAGAGCAACAGTTTTCCATCACTGCTGACTTATGTCCTTGAATTGGTTTGTGTGTTCTTGCTCCCTGGTTCTTGGTCCCTATCCCTGTTGCACTCATGTCTCTGGTTGGTACACTGGTAATTCCTGTTACCATCATGCCCCCAGTTCCTGACATCCTCATATTTTCAGTTGTTACTATGTCTGTGTCTGTTGGTTCCTGTTACCCTCATGTCTCTGGCTTTCGCACTGCCGTGTCTCTGGTTCTAGCTATCCTCGTGTCCTTGTCTCAAGTCTCAGCATCAAGCCTTGGTAGTTGCACCTCCACTAACTGTCTGTACTGCTCCTGTACACTTCGGATTCAGTCACTGTCTCAATGTCTGTGTGCTTCTCCAGAGGGCTGCCACCTGCCACTTGCCAGTAGTCAACTCCATCCCCACCATTAGGGGTTCTGGAGAATACTGGGCTTGTGGTTAGACTTTATGCCTCTGGATCAGCACAGTGCTGAGCTCAGTGACTAACAAAACTATTTGGACAACGTTTTGCGCATTTGTTGTTCCGTAATGCATACTTTTCAACTTATTGTCCAGGTCGATAGATCCAACTGACAAATATGATCGGTTCTTATCAGAAATAGCAAAGATTTGCATAAAATTTCATAATTATGTTTTGCTTTAGATCATAATGGATCAAAGCATTAAGTGATGGGGTGAATTGTACCATCAAAACCCACTGCAGAGCAAATGCACATACCCACACTGGGGCTGATCCTCAGGAACGGCCGCTAGGGGAATTACACATGCCGATTTTGTAATTCCCCTGTCAAGAAGGTTGTGCGCATGCTAGCGTGGTGCCCGGCGTATGTAACGTACATTACATATGCCAGGTGTTACGTAAAAGGGGCTGTCCCTTCTTTTATGTTTGCCGTATCTCTGCCATATAGGTGGAGATAGGCATTTAAATTAGGGCTCGTGGCGGGGGAAGCAGCATCACAACAAGGTCTGCGGCCAAGTTGTATATCTTAAGGTAGGTATCTGGACACGTAAGTATCCAGATTTTACTACCTTTAGCGGGGAGTACACAGGGCGTGCACTCCCTGTTACACTGCCGGCCGTAACAACCTCGGGCACCCGTAATACACCTGTAGGTCTGGATCCGGCCCATTTTGTGCAAGCATGCCTTATTGACACTGCAAATGAGTTGAGTGCTTTAAAATGTTGTAACATTGTGCTGGTTTTATTTTAATTGTACAGAGCTGTAAATAGTCATTAACATGCAGGTTTATATATGTAAATTGTAGTTGAATGTCTCCTAAGAATAAACTAAAATTAATCTGACCATGAATAAGAATAGTCATCACCTTGACCTATATTAGTATATGCATTATGACAGACAGGTCTACTCCTTGTATAATAATTACTTTGAATTAGATGTCTTCTATATCACTAGTTAAGAAGACCTTTGTATATTTCTTGTATGCACAGAGGACTGGTCTGTATTTTTAAGTATAATCCAACGATGGTTATAGGTGAAACAGTGAAAAGATTTCAAGCTTCTGTGGTGCTTCCGGATCGTTTTCAAGCAATGTTCTAGATTACATGGATTATCTTCTACTTTGATTTATGGTCTTTAATAAGGAACCATTTGGCAACCATGTTGTTTGGATTGTATTATTATATAAAATTCATAATACATTTAAAAATAAGTGGAGTTGGTTTCAGAACACTGGGGTAGATCCAGACCTACGTTCCCTTTCTGTTTCTACACGTGGCGTATTTATGCGATCGTAATTACTAGGCACTCCCCTCGCTCATACGTACTTTAGCCGTTTTACACTTTCCAAACCCTACCTTAACTTTTCCATGCGTAACTCCTGTAACAGATGAACGTAGTTACGCAGCTAAGCACGCCCATACGCTACGATTTAAAGGTCTCACGCGGCCTCCGAAGCGTAATTATGGTTGTCATATGGCTGGCACGCCCCATTGTACGTAGGTACGATGCTGTTATGATGAAGGCCCTTACGCTCTGAGTTACTTGGCGTAACATCTGCAGTAAGTACTAATGGGCGCTTTTACGCACACAGCAAGCGTAAAAACACGGGCGGCCGTAGTTCTGGATCTCTATTTGTAATGAAAACCACAGGTTAAATTGAAGCTAGCAAGGTTTCATTGCATTGTCTTCAAAACTAAAATAAAGGCTGACTGATACCAGTGTTATTTTACTATTGACACTCTGCAAAATAGATTGGCCACAACATGCAATTGCACATGTAGCACTGTCACAACAAAAGACATTTACTGTGGTCTCCTAGTTGCATGTCATGGGGTCATATAAGTGCTTCCAAGTCTGCAAATTCGCACCCTACAGCTGTCTGTACCTGACACATGAATTTGTTATGCACAGCAGGTGTTCTCACCAGATCTTTTCTTAGCGTCATGTTTTCTTAAAAGCTTTACGTTCTCACAGCTGTGTGCACTATATCAACTGTAATGTATTACTCATTATTATCAAGCCTGCTGGGAGCCATGTTAATGTGACAAACACAGAATTTTTCAAATAATAATAATAATAATTATTCAATAATAATAATAATAATAATAATAATAATAATGATTATTATTATTATTAATAAAAAGAATAATAATAATGATTATTATTTGACCATTTTTTTACATTGACATATCTAAGAGAACATGTAACAAGGTTAATAGTAAATATATTTAATCCAGCTCTATATTATGTAATGTAGTAAAGTTTAATTTATTTATACAATAATATCACGACTACAACATACTACGAAACATTACTATTTAAACAACAAAGTAATAAAAACAAAACTCAAAAAGGACCAAAAGTGGTGTCTCTAGTGTTGGTGTCACTCAATGTGATAACTCATTGTGTCACCCCCAAGGACCCACTCTATCTCACCATGTGTCTCTCTAACCTA